>JAPDDL010000394.1:0-54093 GCA_027422435.1 Schizopygopsis pylzovi
CTCCTATTCATCCTGCTATCTCTGTGTTTCACCCCGGACTGCCTGACCTTGGATCTCTGAACCTGTGCCTGTGACCCCGACTACTGCCTGGTATTGTTTACGTCTCTGCCCTGCCTCTGATATTCCTGTTTTTGCCTGCTGACCTTGCCTGTTTGATTCTGCCCATTAAATATTGCTGCAAGTGGATCCACTCGCCTCTGACCATTCCTTACAGAAGACTTCGCCACTTCGGATCCAGCAGCGTCATCTCGACTACCCAGCCCAACTATGGACAGCGTAGGCCAACTCCTACATCTTCGCCAGGGAGGCCTGACTATGGAGGAGTATGTTCACCAGTTTTGTGAGCTGTCTTACCAGGTCCCATTGTACGACGAGTATCTATTCAAGGACTTGTTTTATTTTGGACTCAATAGTGACATCAAGGCCATGTTTAATAAATCTTTGTTTTCTGGAGGAGTGTATAATGGGAGTTTGAGGGGCCTTTTGGACTATGCCTTGTTGTGTGCTGGCTCTTCCTTCACTGTGGGTGTCGCAGAGTCCGCTCCAGAGCCCGCTCCGTCCCAGGAGCTTGCAGAGTCCGCTCCAGAGCCCGCTCCGTCCCACGAGCTTGCAGAGTCCGCTCCAGAGCCCGCTCCGTCCCAGGAGCTTGCAGAGTCCGCTCCAGAGCCCGCTCCGTCCCAGGAGCTTGCAGAGTCCGCTCCAGAGCCCGCTCCGTCCCAGGAGCTTGCAGAGTCCGCTCCAGAGCCCGCTCCGTCCCAGGAGCTTGCAGAGTCCGCTCCAGAGCCCGCTCCGTCCCAGGAGCTTGCAGAGTCCGCTCCAGAGCCCGCTCCGTCCCAGGAGCTTGCAGAGTCCGCTCCAGAGCCCGCTCCGTCCCAGGAGCTTGCAGAGTCCGCTCCAGAGCCCGCTCCGTCCCAGGAGCTTGCAGAGTCCGCTCCAGAGCCCGCTCCGTCCCAGGAGCTTGCAGAGTCCGCTCCAGAGCCCGCTCCGTCCCAGGAGCTTGCAGAGTCCGCTCCAGAGCCCGCTCCGTCCCAGGAGCTTGCAGAGTCCGCTCCAGAGCCCGCTCCGTCCCAGGAGCTTGCAGAGTCCGCTCCAGAGCCCGCTCCGTCCCAGGAGCTTGCAGAGTCCGCTCCAGAGCCCGCTCCGTCCCAGGAGCTTGCAGAGTCCGCTCCAGAGCCCGCTCCGTCCCAGGAGCTCGCAGAGTCCGCTCCAGAGCCCGCTCCGTCCCAGGAGCTCGCAGAGTCCGCTCCAGAGCCCGCTCCGTCCCAGGAGCTCGCAGAGTCCGCTCCAGAGCCCGCTCCGTCCCAGGAGCTCGCAGAGTCCGCTCCAGAGCCCGCTCCGTCCCAGGAGCTCGCAGAGTCCGCTCCAGAGCCCGCTCCGTCCCAGGAGCTCGCAGAGTCCGCTCCAGAGCCCGCTCCGTCCCAGGAGCTCGCAGAGTCCGCTCCAGAGCCCGCTCCGATCCAGGAGCTCGCAGAGTCCGCTCCAGAGCCCGCTCCGATCCAGGAGCTCGCAGAGTCCGCTCCAGAGCCCGCTCCGATCCAGGAGCTCGCAGAGTCCGCTCCAGAGGCCGCTCCGATCCAGGAGCTCGCAGAGTTCGCTCCAGAGGCCGCTCCGATCCAGGAGCTCGCAGAGTTCGCTCCAGAGGCCGCTCCGATCCAGGAGCTCGCAGAGTTCGCTCCAGAGGCCGCTCCGATCCAGGAGCTCGCAGAGTTCGCTCCAGAGGCCGCTCCGATCCAGGAGCTCGCAGAGTTCGCTCCAGAGGCCGCTCCGATCCAGGAGCTCGCAGAGTTCGCTCCAGAGGCCGCTCCGATCCAGGAGCTCGCAGAGTTCGCTCCAGAGGCCGCTCCGATCCAGGAGCTCGCAGAGTTCGCTCCAGAGGCCGCTCCGATCCAGGAGCTCGCAGAGTTCGCTCCAGAGGCCGCTCCGATCCAGGAGCTCGCAGAGTTCGCTCCAGAGGCCGCTCCGATCCAGGAGCTCACAGAGTTCGCTCCAGAGGCCGCTCCGATCCAGGAGCTCACAGAGTTCGCTCCAGAGGCCGCTCCGATCCAGGAGCTCACAGAGTCCGGCACTCCGGGTCCCATCCTGGTTCCGTCCGGTTCCCCAGAGCCCCTGCTGGCCCTGTCCAGCTCTCCTTCGTCTCTGCTGGTCCCGCCCAGCTCTCCTTCGTCTCCGCTGGTCCCGCCCAGCTCTCCTTCGTCTCCGCTGGTCCCGCCCAGCTCTCCTTCGTCTCCGCTGGTCCCGCCCAGCTCTCCTTCGTCTCCGCTGGTCCCGCCCAGCTCGCCTTCGCCGCTGGTCCCGCCCAGCTCTCCTTCGTCTCCGCTGGTCCTGCCCAGCTCATCGATGCCTCCGCTGGTTCCGTCCAGTTCTACCGAGCGCCCAAGAGATTCAGCGCTTCCAGAGTGCCCCCTCGAGGTGGTGGAGTTCACCAAGAACTTTCATGGAGGGAGCTCCTCTCCATTGGAGACTCCGGACCCGCCATGGCCCATGAGGTCCCCTGATCCATCATGGCTGCCCGAGGCCCCGGATCTACCATGGCCGCTTAAACTCCCTGCCTCGGTTCCTGAAACCAAATGTGCTCTCTCTGCCTCTTGTGTCTCCGTTTCCTCTAGGTCCCAGTCTCGGCCAGGGAGGTCTGCTCCGCTCTGGAGGGCGCCTGTCACGTCTTCTCCGCCCTGGTGGGCGTCTGTCACGTCTGCTCCGCCCTGGAGGGCGCCTGTCTCGTCTGCTCCGCCCTGGAGGGCGCCTGTCTCGTCTGCTCCGCCCTGGTGGGCGTCTGTCTCGGCTGCTCCGCCCTGGTGGGCATCTGTCTCGGCTGCTCCGCCCTGGTGGGCGTCTGCTCCGCCCTGGTGGGCGTCTGCTCCGCCCTGGTGGGCGTCTGCTCCGCCCTGGTGGGCGCCTGTCTCGTCTGCTCCGCCCTGGAGGGCGCCTGTCTCGTCTGCTCCGCCCTGGAGGGCGTCTGTCTCGTCTGCTCCGCCGTGGTGGGCGCCTGTTCTGCCAGAGTCACCCCACGCCTCCGCCGACCTGCCAGAGTCACCCCACGCCTCCGCCGACCTGCCAGAGTCACCCCACGCCTCCGCCGACCTGCCAGAGTCACCCCACGCCTCCGCCGACCTGCCAGAGTCACCCCACGCCTCCGCCGACCTGCCAGAGTCACCCCACGCCTCCGCCGACCTGCCAGAGTCACCCCACGCCTCCGCCGACCTGCCAGAGTCACCCCACGCCTCCGCCGACCTGCCAGAGTCACCCCACGCCTCCGCCGACCTGCCAGAGTCACCCCACGCCTCCGCCGACCTGCCAGAGTCACCCCACGCCTCCGCCGACCTGCCAGAGTCACCCCACGCCTCCGCCGACCTGCCAGAGTCACCTCACGTCCCTGCTGTCTCGTCCGCCCTGCCCTGGTGGGCTCCTGTCTCATTGGCCCCACATGGACCTGGCCCTCCGTCCCCTCCCCCGGTTCCACCTCCGCTCCACCGCCCTCCTGGATTTTGCTTTGTGTAAGCGTCTGGAAGCCGCTCTTAGGGGGGGGGGGCTCTGTCATGAATCTGGTTCCCACTCACTCAAACTGCACATCACCCATGGACTACATTTCCCATCATGCACTGCACTCACACATTCCCGTCCACCATTACACCAATCACACAGCTGTCACCATTCACTCATCAACTCTGATTGCCTCACCACACCTGCACCTCATTCTCTCACTCACATAAAAGCAGCACACAAACACTCACCCAGTGCGAAGTCTTGTTTTCCCCTGGTTACATTTCTGAGCGTTCTCCTATTCATCCTGCTATCTCTGTGTTTCACCCCGGACTGCCTGACCTTGGATCTCTGAACCTGTGCCTGTGACCCCGACTACTGCCTGGTATTGTTTACGTCTCTGCCCTGCCTCTGATATTCCTGTTTTTGCCTGCTGACCTTGCCTGTTTGATTCTGCCCATTAAATATTGCTGCAAGTGGATCCACTCGCCTCTGACCATTCCTTACAGTATGAGTCTTCTTCACTACCCCTAATGTTTCACAGATTTTGGAGCTAGTTTTAGTTCTAAAACACTTTGTGAAATACTCTTAGAGCATCATGGAACATCTTTGAAAAGTCACTGGTTAGGTAATCTTGATGTACTTTATCACGTAGAATAAAACGTGAAAGTATCTTAAGCTTGTGTTAACCACAGGCCTTATTTCAGCCATTTGAACAAAAAACCATTCAAAAAAATCCATTGACTTCAGGACGATGGAACCGGAAGTGCTAAAATGCTTCTGAGTTTTGGCGAACAAAAATGCGTCATAGTTCCACCATTGTAGGGCTCATGCTCAACTAGTATGTGTCAGTCCCTGACAAGTACTGAACTGAGCTCTATTTCACACAATTATGTTAAAATGTCCATTTTAACTATTTAAATAAACCTTTTAGATTTTAGTCGACAAAATCTACTGTAGATTAAAATACGTTATAACAAATCTGGTTAGAAAACAATGTTACACAACCAAACACACACTAGAAGTGATAAGGAAATAATGCAATGAGATCATAGTTATTGTGCAAGACTGGGATTATTTTTTAAAAAGCAACCCAAAAGCAGTTTGCGATCCAAATTTATATATAGTATATGTGCTAATTTGCAGCGAAAATTACAAAATAAACCATCATTCCTTTATTTCTTGGGTCCAAATAGACTGAAAAGGAGCCTTTGCTTGCTGATACAGTGGCCTTTAACTCCTCCTTGAACTCCCTGCTGCCTTGTATCGCCCTCTCTTATTGGCTGTAGATTATTATTAATGTAATTTTCACACAGCAGGATTTTGAATCACACCGATTTGCCTTTCAAGCATTTGTCAGCAATTTCGTAAAATCTGTTGGCGAGTGAAAACCAGGGCTAAAATCATGCAGCACAAATCACTCGGCAAAAGAAAACAAGGGACTACAAGTACTGAACCAAATTAGGACTAATAAATTAGACCACAGGTGAACTGAATACAATAATCATACACTGGGAAACTAGGTCACACAAGACACAAACACATTGGGACTCATTCATGAAACACGAGCAGAACTCATTTGTGTAAATCGTTCGTAAAGCCGTTTTGACGGAAAAACTTTCAAATTCATGTTCATATTTTCAAAATGTTTCTTTTTGGCAGAATGATGACTCTGAATTTTGATGCACTGCCATAATAATTAAAAGTTAATTTGCCCTTGCCCTCTTTGTTTTTTTTTTGAGTTGATAACTGTAAAATGCTGCGCCTGTCACTATCACTATTTACCATCAGTAAATATAGGATGAGTGGGACAAATAGCGACCAACCATCCTACTTTTACAACGACTGCCTTTAACAATGGAGAAGTCAATATTACTGGTTACTATTGGTGGGAATCTTTAGTCACCTCACGAGCCGATCCGATCCCGATTCTAGGAATCACGATCCGATTCCAGAACGATTCTCGATCTACCCCCCCCAATTAATTAATTAATTAGTTTACTGACTTGAGAATCTTAAAATCCTTACATTTACACATCCTTACATAAGTAATTTTTTAAATAATTACAAATAAATAATATAAAATTTGAACCTGTGGCTCAGTGGTAGAGCATTGTGTTAGCAGCGCGAAAGGCTGTGGGTTCGATTCCCAGGGAACACACATACTGATTAAAAATGAATAACCTGAATGCACTGTAAGTCACTTTGGATAAAAGCGTCTGATGAATGCATTAATGTAAAACAGTTGTATGTTAAGAATTTTTTAACTAATATAACTTCAAAACATACAAGCAAGTAGCAAATAATAAAGAGGAGCATAGAAACATATAACAAACAAAGAGTGCGTTCAGTATTTAAGATTATCTGAACGTTTTCCATTCAAGAACTGTGAGTGATTTTTCTTCATATTTACTGTTGTTTTTTACTATGACATCATAGACATTGAATCAATTAAGCTGCATTCACGCACGGATCTCTTTTGAAATATAAGAAGTAAGGTGGTTTGCCCTGTCCGTTATTCCCTTAAGACACAACTGGCTGTGTTTACATTCATTTTCTGTTTTCACCGAAAAAAACAGACGAGTTTGGAATTGCGATTGCGATAATATATGGTTTATAATACACAAAAAAGTGTTTGTAGTATATAAACAAATAATTATTATTGATTATTGTCTAGCAGTGTATTGTGATTTCAAAGCTGAATTTTTTGCCTCATTACTCCAGATCCTTCAGAAATAATTCTGATATTCTGATTTGTTGCAAACAATTTTTATTATTATTATTATTATTATTATTATTAGAATTTTTCAGGTTTCTTTGATAAATAGAGAGTTCAGAAGAACAGCATTTATCTGAAATATGAATATTTTGTGACATTATAAATGTCTTTATTATCACTTTTGATCAATTTAGACCATCCCTGCTAAATAAAAGTATTAATTTCTATAATTTATTTTCCAAAATAAATCAATAAAATAAAATAATAATTATATTGACTCTGAGCTTTTGAATGGTATAGTGTATAATGTTACAAAAGCTTTTTATTTCAGATAAATGCTGATCTTTGGATCTTTCTATTCATCAAAGAATCCTGAAAAAATGTACTCAACTGTTTTAAATATGAATAAAAAATAAAAAAGGTTTCTGTTCTCCTCACTTCTCAAATGATGGCTACGCCTGTCACGAATCCTGTCCATGCACTCCCTGTTACTCACCACCAGAGGTCACTCGTTCACCACATGGACTCCTGCACCACACTAATGGTTGCACATCACCTAAGACTACATTTCCCATAACCCATTGCACTGATGTCACACAGCTGATCACACGAATCACTAACCACACAGCTGATTGCACTGATCACACTCTATATAAGCCTTGGACTTCCTCTCTGTCGTTGCCGAGTATTGTATAGCGTATATCCTAGCGATAGCTACTCTACAGAGCCCACTCAGTCGTTATAGTCTTGCCTTGCCTGTGTTCTAGTATTTTGATACCTGCTCTTGTACCTGGATTATCTCTCTGCCTTGCCCAGTTGGATATTGTTCGCAGATCGCAGACCTACGCTTGCCCTAGGATTACTCTGTCTTGCCAGTTATATACATGTTTGCCAATGTGTGACCCATGCTTGTTTCCGACCATGCCTCCTAATAAAGCCCTGCAAATGGATCCTCATGCCCCCCGTCTCGTAACAACGCCCCTGTTGTTAGGCATATGGCCTATTAGTCTTTTTGGCATTTATGCAATATACTGGAGCCAAAGCTGAGAAAGTAGACCAGAATATTCCACTGCGTTCCTGGAAATGCAATTTGCGTAGCTGTAATTCATAGGCGGGGGCCCTATTTACAAATAATTGGAATTCATTAACATACTCATATTTAACTATCAAATCAGACTTTACGAAGCGTTTGTGAATACGGAAGACAGTTTTCGGGAAGGTCTGCTTTATACGCAAATTACTCAGAATTTACTCATATATTTACGCAAGTTTCATGAATGAGGCCCATTGAACATACACATGACAACAGCATGTCAATCTTCCTATTTATTTTAATTATTCCAAGTCATTTTATTCACAATCAATCAAACGATCATGTAACTGACTGCATGAGCGTTGCATCATGAATAAATCGCCATCTGAATGAATGAGTTTTATCATTGAGGTGTCATGCAAACATTTTTTTTTTTATTTCATATAGATTTCCACATGAAAAACAATTAATATCTTAATATGGCATGTGAGTTGATGTGATGAAATTCCCGTGATGATAGTGTCTGCATATTAACACCAACATTTTCTCACTGAAATTCAATATGTGTAGAATATGTAGAAATTATAAGCACTTTAAAATACTCACAGCCTGGTACAGAAGACTCCTTTGTGGTCTCTTCTTTCTTGCAACCTTAAAATGAAAGCAAAAGAGGCAAATTCTGTTGTAAAACAAGTTATTTTACTGATTATAATTTCTTCTCTAGCAGTGGAAATATTATAAGCTACAGTACTAACCCAAAGTGTTTCAATCAAAGGCTTCTGGCTCGGAGACTCTCTTCAGGTCGTGAGTCAGCATCTAATGTAACTCTTGTTATCCCGGATATTTAAAGATAAATTGGTGACCTCCCCAATGAGGCAATCCAGACTGTAAACGCCCCTCTGAAGAGACAAGCTCCTGTCCTCTCGTTTCTATCACTTCACCCACAGCAACAAACTTACTGCGTTATTCATTCTGATTGGTTTCATCATTATGTGATGACTGTGGCTCAGTTTGGAAAGTATGAGTGCTCGATCATTTTATCTTTGTAAGAAAACTTTATTAATATAGCACATTTAAATACAGATGACCATGATTTATAACCATAAGAGAAGGTGCAAGAGCAGTGATGCCAACTTAGCAAATTTGTTGTTAAACAAGACTATACTAGCAATCTGGCAGCAAATTTAGCTATTTCTTTATTATTTAACCTTTTAAAAGTGACTAAAAAAGGCACACATTTTCATCTAAATGACAAAAATGGGAAATCTTTGAACGCTAGCCAGCCAAGCAGCACAACCGCCTGGAGAGCTGGAGAAACAATACACACGTCACATGTGAATTATAAAGTTGCTAGTTTCACTTGTTCAATTATATTTTTTTATTTATGATACAGCATGTTGTTAGCTAGCACCTATAATTATTGTTCAGTTAGGTACACTGTAAGAAATAATATGTGAAAAATTGAATTTTACACACAAAAGTTTATGTGTAATTTAAAACACCTGTGAAAAATCAATACAGATTTCGTAATATTAAAACAATACACTGTGCCTAATTTTTACAGACTTTTTTAAGAGAGTTGGAGATTAACCCAGTACAATGCATAAAACTATTCAGAATGTGTAGTTTTACTAATTAATTAGAAAAAACACACAGAAAATGTGTAACTGTTCAATAATTCAATGTTGTATTTAAAAATACAACATAAAGATGTTGTTTATATTCTTTTACAAATAAAATGTGTATGTAATATTTTTTTACGGGCAACTCTAAGTTTGCATATTTCAAAACATATTTCTCACTGAGATTTGACTAATCTTATTGTGTATTGTTAACAATAATGCCGTCAACAAATCAACCTGCTTTTAGCAAATTATCCTGGAAATAAGTTGGTAACACAGTTTTTTTTTTTAGGTGAGATATGGCATATGAAGAAGTATGAAGATCGACAGTTATTCATCGATACACACATTCACACGTATCCTTATCTGGTTACTTATTCAGTTTGTTAAAATCAAAGTAAAGTTAATTTGATGAGGGATCTTGCCACACAGCGCACAAAACATTCAAGTGCATCCCCTGCAAACAAGCCTGCACTGGTTCTTTACGGGCCCACTTAGGGCTAGCCCAAGGGCCCCCAGCGGGCTGCCAATGCAGGGCCTCTGAGAATTAGCTCATTGGCAAAACGTTGGTCCCTTAGCCAGGGGCGGACTTAACCAATAAGCAAGGTAAGCAGCCGCTTAGGGCCCCGGGGAATCATGGGGCCCCATCTGATATTGGCGAAACATATTTTCAGCGTTGAGCAATGTAGCCGTTCACAGACACTTACGCTGATTTCTTGAACGCAGTGACCAGAAGTGTTTAAGTTTGAATCCACTTACCGATCAAAATGACGAGTTTTTTTCAAGTGCTGAGTTCTGCAAGGTCGGAATCATCTCATTATAACAAAGTGCAGATAAGATGTAAATAAGAGATTCATTGTGTAGAGCTTATTAAGGTTCAAGGTTCAAGGTTTCTTTATTTGTCACATGATAAATTATACAGGGTATAATCAAAAGTGATTAAGGTAACGTCGTGAGACCGCAATGCATAGAAGTGATAGACAGCTATAGTGATTATGAGGGAGCACTCTTTGCACGCATTCTATGCTGTCTGACTGTCTCAGAACAGACATATAATAATTATAATAAATATTTTTAAATCTGCATTTTGTTTGCTGCTCACCCAAAAGGACTCATTACTACAAATTGTACATAAGTGTTTGATTGTATGATAAATGATTGCTTTGGGCATGTTCTGTGAGAAATCACCTTAGGAAAGGAACCCTACCTCATCTGTCTTGCCATAAATACTGTGATATACTTTATAAAATATTTATTTATGTGTTTACTTACTTAATTATGCAAAGCAACATACGTGATTAGTGTGTTACATCGGGTTATATTCCTTTTTACGTGATATAAATGTCGGTTCCCTTGCATGAAAATATTGGTTTAATTAGTTTAAATATAGGCTGTATTGTATTCACATTAAAATGGAATATGTTGTATTAAGATTTTTTTTTTTCATCAGAAATAAAGAAAATATCATGATATCAGTCGTTGCTTCGAATATTTTACAAAGGCTTAGATGATTATAGTTTTTATAGTTTAGTTTAAGTTTGATTTGAGTTAAAATGTATCTCATTCTTTATTAATTACTAATGGGTTCCCTATATTTTCACTTTAGAATACTGTTCCTGGAAATAATCCCTGCAGAAACAGAACAAAAACACAGATAATACAAAGAAGAATGAAAAAGAACAAGTAAATAAGGAATAACAATATACAAATTGACAATTGTATGTACAGGTATATAACAATAGACAGTTTTGTATGTACACATGTTTTGTATGTAGACATGTTCCTGTGTGGCTCAGTGGTAGAGCATTGCGTCAGCAGCGCAAAAGGTTGTGGGTTCGATTCCCAGGGAACACACTTACTAATGAAAATGTATAATTGCAATTGTAAGTCGCTTTGGATAAAAGCGTCTGCTAAATGCATAAATATAAATATAAATATATGTATAGGTATATTATGTGCAACTGAAGTGTAGACTAAGTATGTGTGTTAGATAAATAAGTTTATAAGTGTATAAATAGTGTGTGTATCATAATTATTGTCAAGTGTTCATGAGATGGATTGCCTGAGGGAAGAAACTGTTTCTGTGTCTGGTCGTTCTGGTGCTCGGAGCTCTGTAGCGTCGACCAGACGGTAACCGTTCAAAGAGGGAGTGTGCTGGATGTGAGGGTCCAGAGTGATTTTGACAGCCCTTTTGCTCACTCTGGAAGAGGACAGTTCTTGGAGAGTGAGGGGGGGGGGGGGTTGTACCAATGATTCACTCAGCAGTCCGGACTACCCTCCGTAGTCTCCTGAGGTCAGATTTGATAGCTGAGTTAAACCAGACAGTTATTGAAGTGCAGAGGACGGATTCAATGATGGCAGAGTAGAAGTGTTTCAGCAGCTCCTGTGGCAGGTTGAACTTCATCAGCTGGAGAAAGAACCTCTGCTGGGCCTTTTTCACAATGGAGTCTATGTGATTGTCCCACCTCAATGTCCCCGCCCAGGAACCTGAATGACTCCACTGCAGTCACAGTGCTGTTCATGATGGTAAGTGGGGGGAGAGCGGGGGTTTCTACTCAAGTCCACAATAATCTCCACTGTTTTGAGTGTGTTAAGTTCCAGGTTATTAAGATGCCACCAGACAGCCAGCTCCTTAACCTCCTATCTGTAAGCAGACTCGTCACCGTCCTGAATGAGGCCGATCAAGGCAAGGCAAGGCAAGTTTATTTATATAGCACATTTCATACACAGTGGTAATTCAAAGTGCTTTACATAAAAAGTGAAATAATCATTCACAGCAATAAAAACAAGGAGTTAAAAATAATAAAACAAGGAATTTTAAAATGATATAGAAATTGATTTAAAATGAAATTTAAAACAGTTAAATAGAAAAGGATTATACCTAAAATAATGCAGTCAGTTCGGACGTAGCACAGTGCTCATTCAACAAATGCACCGCTAAATAGATGAGTTTTGAGTCTGGATTTAAATGTGGCTAATGTTTTAGCACATCTGATCTCTTCTGGAAGCTGGTTCCAGCTGCGGGCGGCATAATAGCTAAAAGCGGACTCCCCTTGTTTTGTGTGAACCCTTGGTATTTCTAACTGACTCGATCCTAATGATCTGAGTGGTCTGTTAGGTTTATATTCAGTGAGCATATCTACCATATATTTAGGTCCTAGACCATTGAGTGACTTATAAACGAGGAAAAGTACTTTAAAATCAATCCTAAATGTAACTGGAAGCCAGTGTAAGGACCTGAGGACTGGTGTGATGTGCTCAGATTTTCTGGTTCTAGTCAGAATCCTGGCAGCAGCGTTCTGGATGAGCTGCAGCTGTCTAATGGTCTTCTTTGGAAGGAGACCATTACAATAATCCACCCTGCTGGTGATAAAGGCATGAACAAGTTTCTCCAAGTCTTGACTGGAAACAAAACATCTAATTCTTGCAATGTTTTTGAGATGATAGTATGCTGATATTTTGCCCGAATCAGAATTAAAGCGAATATAATTTATCTTAATGAGTGCTGTCTCTGTGCTGTGATGCACGCTGAAACCAGATTGAAAATTATCCAGGAATCCATTTGAGTTTAAGTAGTTGTTCAGCTGATTAAAAACTACCTTTTCAATAATCTTACCTATGAAAGGAAGATTTGATATTGGTCTATAGTTGCTCAACATGGTGTTATGCAACTATAGATCAGTGTGGTGTCATCTGCAAACTTCATGAGCTTGACAGAGGGGTCTTTAGATGAGTAGTTGTTGGTGTAGAAAGATAAGAACAGGGGGGAGAACACAGCCCTGATGAGCACCAGTGCTGATCGTATGGGTGCTGGATGCCTGTCTGTCAGGAAGCTGTTGATCCACTGACAGACGGAGGTGGGCATGGAGAGCTGAGTTAGTTTGGGCAGGAGGAGGTCTGGGATGATAGTGTTAAAGGCCGTGCTGAAGTCCACAAACAGGATCTCACACAGGTCCCTGGTCTGTCTAGATGTTGCAGAACATAATGCAGTCCCTTGTTGACTGCATCGTCCACAGACCTGTTTGCTCTGTAGGCTAACTGAAGAGGATCCAGCGAGGGTCCAATGATATCCTTCACGTGGGCCAGCACCAGTTTTTCAAATGAGTTCATGACCACAGATGTTAGAGCCACGGGCTTGTAGTCATTAAGTCCTTTAATTTTGTATTTCTTTAGGATGGGGATGATGGTGGTGCGTTTGAAGCATGAAGGGACTTTGCACAGTTCCAGTGATGTTGAAGATCTTTGTGAATATGGGGGCCAGCTGGTCAGCACAGGATTTCAGACAAACTCGTGTAACACAATCTGGACCTGGTGCTTTTTTCCTTTTCTGCTTCCGGAAGACCTGGTGCACCTCGTCTTCGCTGATCTGAATTGCAGTTGTGGGGTGTTTTTTTCAAACCTACAATAGAACTCATTCAGATTGTCTGCCAGTTGGTGATTCTCCACAGTGCTGGGGCATGGTGTTTTGTAGTGGGTTATCTCTTTCAGACCTTTCCACACTGATGCTGATGCTATTACTACTACTAATACCATTTATAAGAAAAGGCTACAACTTAATGTATTGTGTATGACTGTTCATTAGTAGTTTGTGACGACCCTGAGTCTTCTCTGGGTCCTATTGGGTGGAGTGTTGCAGGCTCTGATTAGTCTTTCCCATGTTAATTGTTAATTAGTAGCATATATAAGTGTGTTATCATTTAACTGAGGAGGTGGGGGCACTCTATGGGGATGGTTTGCCAAGAGTGGCTCTGATTACACATATAAGATCTTGTTGATTCGCTAAAGATTTTGTTCCCTTATGCATTTTCTTATATTATGTAGATAAAGTTTTGTTGTTATATTTATTTATTTGATTTTCCTCACTAACCCTAGACTTATGTTTATTCTCATTACTGACTGCTGTTGTTTTAGTTTTAATTTAATAAAACAATTGGCATTGAGATCTTTTGTGGTTTGATCCTTCTTTTATGTTGCAACCTGAAACGAGCGGGTCGTAATAATTAAATAGTTGTTTTCTTGAATCTTAAATTAATAGAAGTTCTTCAGGAGGAATTTGTCATTAATTATTGATTAGCTAACTGTTACTTAACACAGCCATAAAATCATATTACATACTGATTAGTTAACACATTTTAGCCCGTAGTAGTTATCAGTTGTGACTTAAGTTTTAATGAAGAATTACGTATTAGTTCTTCAGTAGTTCCTTATTAGTGTAGTAAGAAACAGTATTCTAAAGTGTCACTGATATCTTAATTGCTTTCTGCTTAATAACAATCTGTTTGTAAACATGACAGGTTTAAGGGTTGTTTCAAAGCAGCTTCATTTACTGTGAGGCAACACTGTAGATCAAAATAAGTCAAACCACAGCCTTTTTCCAGTGAAGTAGCAGTTATTGCTCAAGAATATTCTCCTCATCATTTACTGTCAAGAACAAATCACACCCTTTTAATGAGTAACCTAAAAATGTAATATTTGCTGAAACAAAACTCTTCTAACATGTAAATTTCAGCTTTATTTTCGACATCACTAAGGCCAGAACAGCAGTTCTGCTTAAGTTAGCTTTATTGGCATCCTACACAGCGACTAACTCACTCCACATGCACTGAATAAGCCTTGCTTGCAAATACGTGTAAGGCACATGTACATGAATATATTGCCGTGTTTAGGGTTCATATAAACAGAATCTAAAATCAGATTGGATTCATTATGATTGGCAAATATCAGTGCATGTAAACATTGCTAGTAATTGTGTGTTCCTGTGGCTCAGTGGTTAGAGCATTGCGTTAGCAGCGCAAAGGTTGTGTGTTCGATTCCCAGGGAACACATGCTGACAAAAAAAAATGTATAGACTGAATGCACTGGAATAATGGTAAGTCGCTTTGGATAAAAGCGTCTGCTAAATGCATAAATGTAAATTGAGGAGCTCAAGCACTCCACCCCTAAATGAATATGTTGTCATTAATCACTTACCCCCGTGTTGTTCCAAACCCGTAAAAGCTTTGTTCGTCTTTGGAACACAATTTAAGATGTTTTGGATGAAAACCTTGAACCTTGTTACGGAAATAATTATAAAGGGAAAATAAAATATTGTTAATGCTTTTATTAGTCATTTTATTGCTGCTGGTTTAACTTCTGATGTTAGTAGTTTAGCTGAACATGAAATAAAAGGGAGTGATGATTTATGCCATTCTACTCCGCTTTTTACTTTTACTCCTATTTTTGTTGCACAAGTTCACAAAGCTCTAATAAATTTAGATTGCAAAAAATCAGCAGGGCCGGATAATATAGAGCCATATTTCAAAAAAAAAATTGCAGCAGATTTCATAGCGAAACCAATTGCTGTTATGTTAAATTTAAGTATAATTCCACATGCATGGAAATCAGCTATGGTTCTGCCTTTGTTAAAAGAGGGTGACCCTTTTGAATGAGATAATTACAGACCTATTTCAGGGTTATCAGTTATTGCGAAGGTATTTGAATCTCTTGTAAATGGCCAAGTAAAACAGTTTTTAATGGAAAATATTATTTTAAATGAATTTCAATCAGATTTCCGGTCAGGTCATAGTACTATTACAGCTGTTATGTTGACTACAATTATATTATTACATGCCTAGATAATAAACAGTACTGTGCTGCTCTATTTGTTGATCTCTCTAAAGCATTTGATTCTGTAGATCACAAAATCTTATTGCAGAGACTCAGTTGCTTGGGTTTTAGTAAAATTAGTCTAAATTGGTTCAATAATTATATGACAGAAAGAATGCAGTGTGTCTCAGTTGAAAAATTCACTTCTACAGAATTAAAAATAAATAAAGGAGTCCCACAGGGATCTATTTTAGCTCCTGTTTTATTTTCACTTTATATAAATGACATAGGTCAAGATGTAAACATGGCTAAAATCCATTTATATGCTGATGACACAATTATTTATTACAGTTGCACAGTCTATGAATCAAGCCATAGAGCTGTTACAAGATTCCTTTCGAGCGCTGCAATTTTTATTGATAAAACTGAAATTGGTTTTAAATACAAACAAAACTAAATATATGGTTTTTACTAGTTGTCGTACCAAAATAACGGTTTCACCTCTTCTAACTTTGGAAGGGGACTATATTGAAAGAGTAAAAAGTTATAAATACTTGGGCATATGGCTTGATGAATGTTGGGTTTTAATTTTTCATATTGAAAATCGTTTAAAAAAGCTCAGACCTAAATTGGGTTTTCTCTTTCGTATTAAGAAGTACTTTTCTTTTGAAGCAAAAAAAATAATTATCCAAACTTGTTTCATTTCAGTGTTGGACTATGGTGATGTGGTTTATATGCATGCAAACTTATCCTTATTAAAGAAGTTAGATAGTGTATATATCATGCTCCAATGCGATTTGTGACAATTACTTCTTCACGTTCCCATCTCTGTATTTTGTACAAAATGGTTGGTTGGTCCGCCTTATACCAAAGGAGAAAAATACACATGCTACTATTTACTGCCAAGGTATTACTAGGCAAACTGCCATCTAATATTTGTAATCTCTTATCATATTATACTTGTAATTATAGCACTAGAAATTATTTTAAATTACATTGGACTGTTCCTAGAGTATGTTCAGAGTTTGGCAAAACTGCCTTTTCCTCCTATGGTCCTAAGCTATGGAATGAAATGCAGAATGTTTTATGATGTTGGATGATATTTTTTATTCTTTACAATTTTTCTTGTTCTATGTGTCTAATCTGTATGTGAAACTCTCTGTGCTGCCATTTTGGCCAGGACTCCCTCCTGACTCAGTCAGGACTTGAACCAGTGACCTTCTTGCTGTTAGGTGACAGTGTTATTGTCACAACCAGAGTATTGACTGATTCTCATTCGGACTCCAATTCCCATAAGCCCACATACCTGGGACTGATTGCACACACACACCTGCTAGTCATTACACTCACTCCATATAAGCACACCACACACACAGATCCTTGCGGAGGCTTGATTTGCCTGATCATCTGAGTGTTTCGTCATCGTGGGTTGTTTTTTTTCTCTTGTGATCTGGACGGTTTCTCATGATAATTGATAATTGATAATTATTCAATTATAACAACATTAAGAGTATTTGGCATTTCCAATTAATGTAGGGTTGTTACATTCTTATTTTAGGCCTATTATTAAGTTAATTTTATTATTAAATTAAAATGACAATTAATTTGCCCTGCAATAATTTCCACATTGGCCTAACTGACACGCTGCGAGATGCCGAATCAGATGCCAAATGCTCTGTCATTCCATTTTTACTTTCACTTTCTGCTTATAGTGAATTTACATATTAAGATATTGCGTGCTTGTGTGATATCCATTGGCTCGGCTTCATGGTTTAAAATATACATATTTCCAACATTGCGACATAACCAATTACCCTGCATTGAAAACGTACCGAACCGTGACACTACTGTGTCGTATTGAAACAAATCGTGAATTTTGGGAACCATTACACCCCTAATATATGTATAACACTCTGAAACATGCTGGGTTAAATACAACCCATTGCTGGGTAAAATATGAAATAACCCAGCGATTGGGTTGTTTTGACCCAGTAGTTGGGTTAGTGCCCAGAATGTTGGGTTCCGATAATTATCTGAGCTGCCTGCACATTCCCGTGAACAGTCGTTAACCAGAAACTTCCACAGCAGTTTACAGTTCTGTTAACTGACGAAAATCACACTTTTCATGCACTGATTAGTATGGCAAGTAATAATAATAGTAATAATTATAATAAATATTTTTAAATCTGCATTTTGTTTGCTGCTCGCCCAAAAGGACTCAATACTACAAATTGTACATAAGTGTTTGATTCTATGATAAATTATACATTTTAGCCCATAGTAGTTATCAGTTGTGACTTAAGTTTTAATGAAGAATTACGTATTAGTTATTCAGTAGTTCCTTATTAGTGTAGTAAGAAACAGTATTCTAAAGTGTCACTGATATCTTAATTGCTTTCTGCTTAATAACAATCTGTTTGTAAACATGACAGGTTTAAGGGTTGTTTCAAAGCAGCTTCATTTACTGTGAAGCAACACTGTAGATCAAAATAAGTCAAACCACAGCCTTTTTCCAGTGAAGTAGCAGTTATTGCTCAAGAATATTCTCCTCATCATTTACTGTCAAGAACAAATCACTCCCTTTTAATGAGTAACCTAAAAATGTAATATTTGCTGAAACAAAACTCTTCTAACATGTAAATTTCAGCTTTATTTTCGACATCACTAAGGCCAAACAGCAGTTCTGCTTAAGTTAGCTTTATTGACATCCGACACAGCGACCAACTCACTCCACATGCACTGAATAAGCTTTGCTCGCAAATACATGTAAGGCACATATACATGAATATAGTGCCGTGTTTAGGGTTCATAAAAACAGAATATGAAATCAGATTGGATTCATTATGATTGGCAAATATTAGTGCATGTAAACATTGCTAGTAATCCGGGAGCTCAAGCACTCGATTCAAGCTCTTAATTAAAGGGTTACTCTACCCCAAAATGAAAATGTTGTCATTAATCACTTACCCCTGGTGTTGTTCCAAACCCATAAAAGCTTTGTTTGTTTTCGGAACACAATTTAAGATATTTTGGATGAAAACCGGGAGGCTTGTGACTGTCCAATTGACTTCCGAACAGAAAAGGCCCAGAAAAGTATGAAAGATGTCGATAACAGTATTGATAAGTACCAGTATCAATAAGCAGAATTGGTATCGAGATCAATAAAATGTAAACGATACCCATCCCTAGACACAAATATTTTTGATAGCAATTACATTTTACAATTCTCTATTTCAATTTCAATTATTATAATTATAATTCAGTTATTATATAACATTATTACAGACAAGTGACAGCCAGTAAATAAGAACAAATAAACTATATACATTATCTCACAGAAGTGAGTACACCCCTCACATTTTTGTAAATATTTATTATACCTTTTCATGTGACAACACTGAAGAAATTACACTTTTCTACAATGTGAAGAAGTGAGTGTAAAGCTTGTATAACAGTGTAAATTTGATGTCTCCTAAAAATAACTCAACACACAGCCATTAATGTCTAAACCGCTGGCCACAAAAGTGAGCACAAGCCTAAGTGAAAATGTCCAAATTGGGCCCAAAGTGTCAATATTTTCTGTGGCCACCATTATTTTCCAGCACTGCCTAAACACTCTTGGGCATGGAGTTGCCGCCACACACGCTTGACACCATCTGAACCAAATAAGTTTATCTTGGTCTCATCAGACCACAGGACATGGTTCCAGTAATCCATGTGCTTAGTCTGTTTGTCTTCAGCAAACTGTTTGCAGGCTTTCTTGTGCATCATCTTTAGAAGATTTGATGCAGTGTGCGGTGTATGGTCTGAGCACTGACAGGCTGACCCCCCTCCACTTCAACCTCTGCAGCAATGCGGACTGTGTCCAAAGTGTCAATATTTTATAGGGGCAGCACTGTTATCTAGCACTGCCTTAATCCTCCTGGGCATGGAATTCACCAGAGCTGCACAGGTTGTTGCTGGCATCCTCTTCCACTCCTCCATAATGACATAACCTGGCTACTGGATATTAGACACGTGGTGCTTCTCTACCTTCCGCTTGAGGATGCCCCGCATGTGCTCAATAGGGTTCAGGTCTGGAGACATACTTGACCACTCCATCACCTTCACCTTCAGCAGCAAGGCAGTTGTCATCTTGGCGGTGTGTTTGGGGTGGTTATGTTGGAAAACCATTTCTGAAGGGAGGGCATCATATTCTGCTTCAGAATGTCTTAGTACATGTTGGAATCCATGTTTCCCTCAATGAACTGCAGCTCCCCAGTACCAGCAGTAGTCATACAGCCCCAGACCACGATGCTTTACTGTAGGCAAGGCAGCTTCAGAAGAGGCTTCCTTCTGGGACGACGGCCATGCAAACCGTCTTGTTGCAGTGTGTGGCGTATGGTCTGAGCACTGTCGAGCTGACCTTTCACTTCTGCGACCTCTAAAGCAATGCTGGCAGCACTCAAGCGTCTGTTTCTTTGAAGCCAGCTTCTGCACCTGACACACAGTACAAAGACTAATCATCTTTGATCGACCCTTGCGAGGTCTGTTCCGAGTGGAACCCATCTTGGAAAACCTCTGTACGACACTGGCCACTGTAACTCAGTTCCAGGCTGTTACTGAACTTCTTATAGCGTAGGCCATCTTTGTGGAGAGCAACCAACTAACTCTGAAATCCTCAGAGAGATCTTTGCCATGAGGTGCCATGTTGAACATCCAGTGGTCAGTATGAGAGAACTGTACTCAAATAACCAAATTTGAACTGCTCTAAAACAAGATACACGAATTTGTATGATCCTGTCAAGCTAACAAAACATGAACGTGATGAATAGGACATGTGGCGTTGCATGGATAAACAATGTATAGCTGTTATCACTTAGGGTGTACTCAGTTTTGTAGCTAAATTTTTTGACAATAATGGCTATATGTTGAGTTATTTTCAGAGGTCAGTAAATATTTACTGCTATACAAGCTGCACATTGACTACTCTAAAATATATCAGTTTCATTTCTATAGTATTCAGAAGTTTAATTTCTATAGTGTTGTCCCTTAAAAAATATATACTAAATGTATTGCCGAAATGTGAGGGGTGTACTCACTTTTGAGAGATGCTGTATATATATAATCATCATCATCAACTTTCTGTTAGCTTTGACAAATATATCTGCATGTATTGTATATTTAATCCAAGGGCATGTTTTACCTTTATAGAGGGCATTTTCCCCCTAACCTGATTAATACTTCATCTTTTATTTAAATAATAATGTGATTATTGTTATGTATACGTTATCAAATTAAATAATTTACACTGAAAAAAAATAAACTGCATTGAATAATGTTATGAGATTGTTTTAAATATTTGTTGATTATACAAACAAGAACTGATGATAGAAATTATACTTTTAAGCTAAATTAAAACACAAGTAGGTGCCAGTAGTGAGCGTTTAATGAGTGAGTCACTGAGTTCTTCATTTAAGCGATTCGTTCAAATGGCTGATTCATCAGGGCCTGTGTTCACAAAACATTTTATTTTACAACTAAGAGTTCTCCTAAGTAGCAGTAGATGTTTTTAGCAAATAGTTTTTTATTAAAACCTATTCACAAAACTGCTGAGACAAACTTTTACTAAGGAATAGAGAGGAGTCTTAAGCTAAGAGTAAGGGGGCGGGGTTTACCTCGTTGCTATGGATGATGTCAGCATGCTTATTAACTATGCACACAGTGATTGGCTGAGAGGGGAGGGGTCAGAGATTAATTCCTAGAAATATTGTAGAGTATGATATTATGTTGCCATGTCCAAATAAAGGTTTAAAAATAATGTTAATTGCCACATTCAAATAAAGATTTTAAAATGCAGGCTAAGTGCACTTATTATATGCTAAGTATATGTACAGCTAAATGTCAGCCTCTTGCATGTATGCTTCTCATAGCGGATATTGGTCTTAGTGACTTAGGAGTCCTCTTCACTACTCCTAACGTTTCACAGATTTAGGATCTAGTTTTAGCGCTAAAATGCTTTGTGAAATACTCCTTTAAAGCAAAAATTTAGGAGTCCTAAATTTAGGGCTGACACGCCCAATATTTTAAAGATTTTGTCCTAAATCGGTAAGAGCTACTTTTAGCCTTAAGATGTTTTGTGAATACGGACCCAGATGTTTATGCATCGGTTAACTCAACCGATATAGTGCTGTGAGATGCGCTGTGGTTTCACCTAAAATGTAAGTAACCTTATATCATTGTACTTGTTTACAATGGTCAAGATGGCGCCGAGGATGGCAGCCGTGTTGCGTGCTCCGGGAAAACTTTGCAGTTTTTCGTATGTTTTATTTGTTTTTTGGTTGTTTTATGTGTTAGATGTTGTTAGTATAACTGTCTACGATGGAGACACGCTTTTGAACATTGGTTCCTCCGTCGCGCAACGCAAACCGGACTTTGAGTTTCTGATTGCCGGTGGAGTGTTCACAGACACCACATCTGAGCCCTTTGTGTGGGTTGCGAAATCGAGGAAACGCCGCTGCCGAAAACGAGGAAAAAGAGCTGGCGTTCTCATCAGATTGAGACGCCGTGCTTTCCGACCTCCTCTTCCAACCATTTTACTGGCCAACGTTCAGTCACTGGATAACAAACTCTGTGAACTGCGGGCGCGCATCTCATACCAACGAGAAACAAGGGACTGCTGTGTTATTTGCCTCACATAAACCTGGATGTCTGCGATGGTTCCAGACTCAGCCATCGAGCTCACGGGCTTCTCCGTGCACCGCTCGGATAGAGCAAAGGAGCTCACAGGGAAAAGCAGAGGTGGAGGTGTGTGTTTCTATATTAACAACTTGTGGTGTGATGAAAGGAACTTACACTCTATTAAATCCTTCTGCTCCCCTGATCTGGAATTTCATATGCTTCTGTGTCGACCGTTCTGGCTACCGAGGGAATTTACAGCGATCATAATCACGGCTGTTTATATCCCCCCCCCCAAGCCAACACAGACCAGGCACTCAGGGAACTGTACAGGAATATAAGTGAGCAGGAAACCGCGCACCCAGATGCAGCTTTTGTTGTCACGGGGGACTTTAATAAAGCCAACTTCAGAACAATAGCTCCAAAATACTTTCAACACGTCACCATCAACACGCGTGGAGATCGCACACTCGACCACTGTTACTCCCCCTTCCGGGACGCATACAAGTCCCTCCCCCGCCAACCTTTCGGCAAATCGGATCACTCTTCCGTTCTGCTCCTGCCTGCTTATAGGCAGAAACTGAAACGTGAAGCACCCGCTCTCAGGACAGTTCATTGCTGGTCTGACCAATCGGACGCTATACTACAGGACTGTTTTGATCACGTGGACTGGGACATGTTCCGGGCAGCATCTGAAGACGACATAGAGGCGTATTCAGATACGGTCACGTGTTTCATCAGGAAGTGTGTAGATGATGTAGTTCCGACCAAAACCATCCGCATCTACCCCAACCAAAAACCGTGGATTAACAGCGATGTTCGATCAGCCTTGTCAGCGCGGACATCTGCCTTTAAATCCGGAAACACTGACGATCAGAAACAAGCCAGTTACGATCTCAGGAGATCCATCAAAGCAGCCAAACGAACTTATAAAAACAAAGTTGAAGAACACTTCAACAACAATAACCCAAGAAGCATGTGGCAGGGCATCAACAACATCACAGGCTTTAAAGGAAATAAACCAGCTACTGTGAACTTTGCCGCCTCTCTACCGGACGAGCTCAACACCTTTTATGCTCGGTTCGAGGCTGATAACACCGCACACACAGAGAGCGCTGCCGCGGCTGCCGCAGAAGAGGTCAGTCCACTCGCGCTTTCTGTCGCGGATGTAACCCGATCCTTCAAACGGGTGAACATCCGTAAAGCCGTAGGCCCAGATGGGATACCAGGCCGTGTGCTCAAAGCATGCGCTTTCCAGCTAGCCGGGGTTTTTACAGATATTTTCAATCTGTCCCTCTCTCTGTCTGTGGTTCCCTCATGCTTCAAAAAATCCATCATTGTGCCCATACCAAAGAAAAACAAAATCACATGCTTGAATGACTGGAGGCCCGTTGCTCTGACCCCCATCTTCAGCAAGTGTTTTGAGAAGCTGGTCAGAGAACACATCTGCTCTGTGCTGCCTGCTTCACTGGACCCACTACAATTTGCATACCGCAGTAACCGTTCCACAGACGATGCTATTGCCTTCACCCTGCACACTGCTCTCTCCCACCTGGAAAATAAAAACACCTATGTGAGGATGCTGTTCGTGGATTATAGTTCAGCATTTAACACTATAGTGCCTGCCACACTGGTTGCGAAGCTCCAGACTCTAGGACTGAACAGATCTCTGTGCAGCTGTATCCTGGACTTCCTGACAGGCAGAAGTCAGGTGGTCAGAATGGGCAACAACACATCATCCCCCCTGGTCCTCAACACTGGTGCACCGCAGGGTTGCGTCCTCAGCCCACTCCTGTACTCCCTGTACACACACGACTGTACAGCTACACACAGCTCCAATGTCATCGTCAAATTTGCTGATGACACAACGGTGATAGGCCTGATCACCGACAACGATGAGACGGCCTACAGAGAGGAGGTGAGTACCCTGACTAAATGGTGTCAGGAGAACCACCTCTCACTCAACATCGACAAGACCAAGGAGCTGGTGGTAGATTACAGGAGACAGAGCAGAGAACACACACCCATCACCATCGACAAGACACCTGTGGAGCGGGTGAGCAGCTTTAAGTTCCTCGGCGTTCACATCACTGAGGATCTCACATGGTCTGCTCACACAGATGCAGTGCTGAAGAAGGCACATCAGCGTCTCTTCTTCCTGAGACGGCTGAGGAAGTTTGGAACGAGCCCCAGAATCCTCAGGTCCTTCTACACCTGCACTGTGGAGAGCATCCTGACCGGCTGTATCACCGCCTGGTTTGGAAACAGCACCGCTGGCAACCGCAGGGCTCTGCAAAGGGTCGTGCGAACTGCCCGCCACATTGTTGGAGGTGAGCTTCCCTCCCTCCAGGATATCTACACCAGGCGGTGTACAAGGAAAGCCCGGAGGATTATCAAAGACTCCAGCCACCCGTCCCACAGACTGCTCTCTCTGCTGCCCTCAGGGCGACGTTTCCGCAGCATCCGATCCCGCACTAGCCGACTGAGGGACAGCTTTTTCCCTCAGGCTATCAGGCTAATGAACAGTCACAAATAACTCACCTACATCACACTCCCACTCACACAACATGCCATGCACTGCACTTTATGATGTTTTATTAACAAGGTTCGGGAGGAGCACGATCAGATAATCAACCGATTTGGCACAGGTGCAACTCGTTTAGCTAACCATCCTAATGAGCGCAATGCGTACATATAGATAGATACAGCCTGCCTACCTCTGTCCAGTGACAGTTTTCCGGCATTTCAGCTTTCTTCGTCTGCCAGAAAATGTCTGAACTCGAGTCGTTTTCGTCTGACAACGAGCCCGACGCTACACTCGCTCTAAGGCACAGCTTGGTCAAGCCTCCGGCTCCAAGGCACCTCCTTCTGCAGGCTCCAAGGCGCTTCCTCCTCGGCCCGGTTCCACCGCTGAGCCCCAGGCTTCGGCGCGCGGGCGGAGGCCCACAACGCCAGCCACTCCCTCACCTAAGCCACGAGGTCTTCGTTTACCTCCACCATCGTCACACGCTTCGGCTTCACCATCCATCCCTCCTATCGGGAAATGGACCGTCGCGGGATTGAGACAAGCACTGTCAAACTCCGAAGTTAAGTTCTCTCGGAAAATGAGCAAAGCTCATTTAAAATTTTTTTTTTTTTTTTATCTTTACGTTTCTCTGGAAAACACCAATACACCCACCCCAAAAAGGTATCTAAAGCCCGCAAGACAAGAAACTATCATGTCTCTCCAACATCGTCTTCCAGACCAAGTTCCGGCTCCCCGCGAGCGTCAAGCAGTGTTGCCAACTATTTTCAATGGAAAATAACGTTAGCTAAAGTCTGCTCGAAAAGCCGCTAAATGTCGCTAGATGACGTCATGCGTAAATTTGCATATTAATGACGTAATCGCGTCCTATTTTGCATTCTTCCTAAAATTACGGTGTTGTAGAACTGTTTTCCCCAATCCGTGCTCACATAACGTACTTTAATTTACAAACCGAGTGTCCAGTATAAAACTGTTATTTAACGCTACATATTTTCTGTCAGACAACAGAACTGAACTTGTAAAACCAGCAGTTACATCATTTGCAATGATACAATTCTTAATACACGAGTCTAATAAGTTTAACCCTTTCGCACGTGAGTTTAAAATATTCTAGCTGAGCCCCCAGCGTGAGTTTTTTGGGCGACGGTTATTTTAGAACGTATCACCTTATTGTTTCCATGGCAACGCGTCATGCTTGCCACGTGACACAGCACTCGCAGCTACATAGTTCTGTACGACATGTGGATCCCTTTTATTTTCGTCTTCATTTTTAGTCAACATATTCACAAACATCCTCACTATATTATGAAATATCTGATATTCCGATTCAGAAATATGCGCAAGTAAATGTATTTGGTAGTTTAAACACTCCCATAATGACCGTGTTAGTTGATCTACCAGCTGATGGGCGCCGCCATGCTAGCTTGCGCCGAATCCTAGCCGTGGGATAAACAACACGTAAATTCATCCTCTCCTCTCAAAACACGTTAAAATAAGTCTACGGTAAACGGGGAGAAGAGCAGAGTAAACGTTATAGTTACCTTCGCAATCTGTGTACGATATCAATAAAACATGTCATCACATTATATTTGTAATGATCATTATTGCCGTTTTCATAGAAATCAGCACGTATTTCACAAACTACAAATGTAGGGTTTTGCTTATACTCATGCGTGTTTAAATGTCTGAAGCCTAAAAATAAGCATTACATGGTTGAAAACATTGAAAGGTTGTGACAATATGACAAATGCTCAGCGCGTCTGATCTGGCTCCGCGCCAGCCGAAGCATGAAAGCAGATTTGAATTCGGCAGTTGAATTCGGCAGTTGATGACGTGACGCACCGAACGTTCCAATTACACCGGTATGACCGTGCGCTTCTAGGACCAGCCAAGACTGATCACACCGGTGTGATCGTAAGTGCGAAAGGGTTAATTAAGTTTATTGTTGTGTATGAGTAAGTACATCACTTACAGTCCCTCAGACACAGCCCAGTAAGCGATCTTAGAGGAGTTTAGAAACTGAAACGAACTAAAGCTCCGGGACAGTGAGTAACATACTCACTGAGAGAAAAAAAAAAAAAAAAAAAAAACACACCTCATATTCAGCTGCAAAGGGGGACTCTCCCTTCCGGTGCAGCACAGCCGCAAGCTCCCTTTGGACGCAGTGAGAGTCCCTCCATCAGTCGCGTCTCTTTGCTTATTCAGCGTCGGACGGGGCTCCCCTTCCAGTGCAGCAGACCCACGGCTCCCTTCGGTCGCAGTGTGACGCCTCCGTCTGTCATTTCGAGTTGCGCTGCGTGCTCGGTGGCGGACGGGGCTCCCACTCCCGGTGCAGCAGAGCCGCTGGCTCCCTTCGGTTGTAATGGGAGCCCTTCTTCCGACGCGTCAAACCGCGCCTTGCATTAAGCCGCAAGGGGGACTCTCCCCTCCGGTGCAGCAGAGCCGCAGCTCCCTTCGGACGCAGTGAGAGTCCCTCCATCAGTCGCGTCTCTTTGCTTATTCAGCGTCGGACGGGGCTCCCCTTCCGGTGCAGCAGACCCACGGCTCCCTTCGGTCGCAGTGTGACGCCTCCGTCTGTCATTTCGAGTTGCGCTGCGTGCTCGGTGGCGGACGGGGCTCCCACTCCCGGTGCAGCAGAGCCGCTGGCTCCCTTCGGTTGTAATGGGAGCCCTTCTTCCGACGCGTCAAACCGCGCCTTGCATTAAGCCGCAAGGGGGACTCTCCCCTCCGGTGCAGCAGAGCCGCAGCTCCCTTCGGACGCAGTGAGAGTCCCTCCATCAGTCGCATCTCTTTGCTTATTCAGCGTCGGACGGGGCTCCCCTTCCGGTGCAGCAGACCCACGGCTCCCTTCGGTCGCAGTGTGACGCCTCCGTCTGTCATTTCGAGTTGCGCTGCGTGCTCGGTGGCGGACGGGGCTCTCACTCCCGGTGCAGCAGAGCCGCTGGCTCCCTTCGGTCGTAATGGGAGCCCTTCTTCCGACGCGTCAAACCGTGCCTTGCATTAAGCCGCAAGGGGGACTCTCCCCTCCGGTGCAGCAGAGCAGCAGCTCCCTTCGGACGCAGTGAGAGTCTCTCCATCAGTCGCGTCTCTTTGCCTATTCAGCATCGGACGGGGCTCCCCTTCCGGTGCAGCAGACCCACGGCTCCCTTCGGTCGCAGTGTGACGCCTCCGTCTGTCATTTCGAGTTGCGCTGCGTGCTCGGTGGCGGACGGGGCTCCCACTCCCGGTGCAGCAGAGCCGCTGGCTCCCTTCGGTTGTAATGGGAGCCCTTCTTCCGACGCGTCAAACCGCGCCTTGCATTAAGCCGCAAGGGGGACTCTCCCCTCCGGTGCAGCAGAGCCGCAGCTCCCTTCGGACGCAGTGAGAGTCCCTCCATCAGTCGCATCTCTTTGCTTATTCAGCGTCGGACGGGGCTCCCCTTCCGGTGCAGCAGACCCACGGCTCCCTTCGGTCGCAGTGTGACGCCTCCGTCTGTCATTTCGAGTTGCGCTGCGTGCTCGGTGGCGGACGGGGCTCTCACTCCCGGTGCAGCAGAGCCGCTGGCTCCCTTCGGTTGTAATGGGAGCCCTTCTTCCGACTCGTCAAACCGCGCCTTGCATTAAGCCGCAAGGGGGACTCTCCCCTCCGGTGCAGCAGAGCCGCAGCTCCCTTCGGACGCAGTGAGAGTCCCTCCATCAGTCGCGTCTCTTTGCCTATTCAGCATCGGACGGGGCTCCCCTTCCGGTGCAGCAGACCCACGGCTCCCTTCGGTCGCAGTGTGACGCCTCCGTCTGTCATTTCGAGTTGCGCTGCGTGCTCGGTGGCGGACGGGGCTCCCACTCCCGGTGCAGCAGAACCGCTGGCTCCCTTCGGTTGTAATGGGAGCCCTTCTTCCGATGCGTCAAACCGCGTCTTGCATTAAGCCGCAAGGGGGACTCTCCCCTCCGGTGCAGCAGAGCCGCAGCTCCCTTCGGACGCAGTGAGAGTCCCTCCATCAGTCGCGTCTCTTTGCCTATTCAGCATCGGACGGGGCTCCCCTTCCGGTGCAGCAGACCCACGGCTCCCTTCGGTCGCAGTGTGACGCCTCCGTCTGTCATTTCGAGTTGCGCTGCGTGCTCGGCGGCGGACGGGGCTCCCACTCCCGTTGCAGCAGAGCCGCTGGCTCCCTTCGGTTGTAATGGGAGCCCTTCTTCCGACGCATCAAACCGCGCCTTGCATTAAGCCGCAAGGGGGACTCTCCCCTCCGGTGCAGCAGAGCCGCAGCTCCCTTCGGACGCAGTGAGAGTCCCTCCATCAGTCGCATCTCTTTGCTTATTCAGCGTCGGACGGGGCTCCCCTTCCGGTGCAGCAGACCCACGGCTCCCTTCCGTCGCAGTGTGACGCCTCCGTCTGTCATTTCGAGTTGCGCTGCGTGCTCGGTGGCGGACGGGGCTCTCACTCCCGGTGCAGCAGAGCCGCTGGCTCCCTTCGGTTGTAATGGGAGCCCTTCTTCCGACGCGTCAAACCGCGCCTTGCATTAAGCCGCAAGGGGGACTCTCCCCTCCGGTGCAGCAGAGCCGCAGCTCCCTTCGGACGCAGTGAGAGTCCCTCCATCAGTCGCGTCTCTTTGCCTATTCAGCATCGGACGGGGCTCCCCTTCCGGTGCAGCAGACCCACGGCTCCCTTCGGTCGCAGTGTGACGCCTCCGTCTGTCATTTCGAGTTGCGCTGCGTGCTCGGTGGCGGACGGGGCTCCCACTCCCGGTGCAGCAGAACCGCTGGCTCCCTTCGGTTGTAATGGGAGCCCTTCTTCCGATGCGTCAAACCGCGTCTTGCATTAAGCCGCAAGGGGGACTCTCCCCTCCGGTGCAGCAGAGCCGCAGCTCCCTTCGGACGCAGTGAGAGTCCCTCCATCAGTCGCATCTCCTTGCATTTTCAGCATCGGACGGGGCTCCCCTTTCGGTGCAGCAGAGCCGCTGGCTCCCTTCGGTTGCATGGGAGCCCTCCATCCGATGAGTCAAACCGCGCCTCGAATATCCTTGCCTATTCAGTGTCAGACGGGGCTCTCCCTTCTGGTGAAGCAGAGCCTCAGCTCCCTTCGGTCGCAGCGCGTGAGCCCCACATTTGTCATTGGAGTCATGCTGCGTACTCGGCGACGGACGGGACTCTCCCTTCCGGTGCAGCAGAGCCGCAGCTCCCTTCGGACGCAGCGAGAGTCCCTCATTTGATACCTGCCGTCGTGCTCCTCTTCTAGCGGCACGCCGGGCTCGCCAGTCCGCCGCCGCAGCTCCCGCCGAGCACTACACGAGCTCACTGGTCGCCCTGCCTCCTTTTCATTTGCAAATTTTAATCCATATCTCTCCACAGCATGCATATTTTGGGGGGCAATTAACCTTTGCTCTCTGGCTGCTGTCCCATGCCTTAAGCTTCTTTTGGGGAGTTCTCTGGGTTCGGGCCATATTCCGGGCTTGGAGCCCTCCCCCAGGACAGCAAGCCAAAATATGCTTACTATTGCTTTCAGATTAAATGTAAGGGTGAACTCGTGAAATGATGTTTTATTAACAAGGTTCGGGAGGAGCACGATCAGATAATCAACCGATTTGGCACAGGTGCAACTCGTTTAGCTAACCATCCTAATGAGCACAATGCGTACATATAGATAGATACAGCCTGCCTACCTCTGTCCAGTGACAGTTTTCCGGCATCCCTCCTCCACCCCAACTCCTCACCCCTAATCTATTTCATCCCACATCTGGGACGGGGGAGTTCTCTGGGTTCGGGCCATATTCCGGGCTTGGAGCCCTCCCCCAGGACAGCAAGCCAAAATATGCTTACTATTGCTTTCAGATTAAATGTAAGGGTGAACTCGTGAAAACACCGTTCAACTGGACTACACGCACACACTGCACTAATCACAACCTATCTGCTATCACTGGACACCATACAATGCACATCCACGACACTGCATATGCATAATCTGTTGCACCTTTGCACATCTATCTGCTGCTCAACCAACCAATCTGCTGTTAATTTATAATCTGTTGCACCTCACATTATTACTATGCATAGACTACATTATGTATAGATACTGTACATAATGTAGATGTGCCCATACGGTGTATAATGTGTCGTTGATAATTAAGTATGTCTTTATAGTACACTATGTGTACTGAGTATATGTATGTGTATTTTGCACATTGTCTTCTGTACAGTCTGTAAATATGTACTGTCCATATGTAAATTGCTGTTGCTTTTTTGCACTGTCTGTCCATATGTAAATTGTCTGTTGTTGTTTTTTTTTTTGCACTGTCTGTCCATAGGTAAATTGTCTGTTGTTTTTCTGCACTGTCTGGAGCAGTGGTGTAGTCTACGTGATACGCAGGTATACGCCGTATACCCACTAGGAAAGTCAAAGGATTTCCGTATACCCACTTAAAAAACGTGAGGATACGTAACAACATCGTTTTGTGACAGAACTTTCATTCATAGACAGTAAGTTAGGTAGATATCAGCTGCTCAGCACACACGAAAATGTTCGGCCGAAAATGGCATTATTGGTTTCGGGCCGAAATTAAAAAAACAGGCGAAAATGTAAACCGAAAATGAATGTCACCCACCCCTCCCAACCGTGCGCAAGCGCTTAGGTTTCACTCACGATCGAGCTGTTATCACGCGTCTGCCTATCAAAGATTGTCATGTCAGCGCAGGACCGGCGATCTCCTGCCCCCCTTGCAGTGATCTGAATGATGATGTGACTGAGTGTTCGTCTAAACACTTTAAGAATAAGATGACAATAAACGAGAACTGTCTGAACTGATCTCGATTTTAGGCTATTAAACGAATTAATGCATCATAACACAATCAAACATTACACATCTGTTAATTAACACAATTAATTAGCCCCCCAATAATTTAATATTATGATATATATATATATATATATATATATTATATACAGTGGTGGTCAGTAACGAAGTACAACTACTTCGTTACTGTACTTAAGTACATTTTTCAAGTATCTGTACTTTACTGGAGTAGTTTTATTTTGAGTAACTTTTACTTTTACTGGAGTAATATTTTATTATACCTATCTGTACTTTTACTCAAGTACTTGATCTGTGTACTTTGCCCACCACTGATTATATATATATATTAGTATACGTTTTTAAAAGAGGCCATTTTCGGCTTCAGTTTCGGTTTTCGGCCAAGTGCATTCTAAATTTTCGGTTTCGGCCCAGAATTTTCATTTCGGTGCATCACTACAAAACTGCCTACCCTACCTTTATGCTTTTATACGGCATGATGAAACCTCCTGGGACTGTGCTTGCTTAATCACCCATATCCTAACAGTACTATTTTAGCCATACACACTGTACGGACATCTCGGCCGCATTTTCATCAGTAACCCACATCTGCAGAGATGTAATGTGACTATATCAGCTTGTAAGCTTGAAGCACAAACATGAGCACAGCCCTACAATGAAACAGAGACTTTTTAATGTTTTGTACATCAATAACCTCACACATTCAAGTATAACTTTTTTGGTGTTGGTCAACACTTATGTTGCCATTGCAAGTAATTAAATGACTTAGAATACAGTGGTGCTGTGCATTTTAAATGGTTAATGGGGAAAATGTATTCCTAAAATGCATTCTAAAAATAAAAATAATTCACAATAAATAATTATTCACGATATTTTGAAGTGCCCACGATAATAATATAGTGCATGTTCATTATCGTGATGTATTGTATTACAGATACTGGCACATGTCTAATTTAAAACATTTACACCAATACAGCCACTTCCACAGTAGGAAAAAATATAGACTATGAAAGTCAATGGGTGCTGCCAACTGTCTGATTACCAACATTTTTCAAAATATCTTCTTTTGTGTTAAACAGAAGAAAGAAACTCATACAGTTTTGGAACAACTTGAGGATGAGGAAATTATAACAATTTTCATTTTTGGGTGAACTATACCTTTAAGAATGATGATACTATATGAATATGGTACCTGGAGCACAGGTTTTATCAGCTGACTGTCTTTTGTTGTTTATAATAAATTGGAATGTTGATAACACATAAGCAGTCTTTAATAATGCTCTCAATTACATGTAGATGCATACTTTATGCATTAGTGAGTGTGGTGGTGCCATGGAGTGTCGCTCTGGGATGGGTGCGTATGAGGCTGGGAGGGGAAAAAAGCACAGTATACTCACTACAAAAAGCTAGACTACACCACTGGTCTGGAGCACGCTCATAAGAATTTCACTCACCAAGGCACTTGTGCTGTGGTGATGTGACAATAAAAGTGATTTGATTTGATTTGATTTATTAAACTATTAAACAGTTGTAATGATGAAAAAGTTGTGTGATGTTGCCGAACTAACTGTATTTTAAATATTAAAACTTTTCATTTTGAATTTTACCTCAGCATACTGACTTTTCTTGTGTTGCTTGTTTTGATTTTTCCTGGAGAGGCAGTGTGAACCTCGCCTCAGCAGCGCAACTTTATACCATACCATACATTCTGTATAATTGAGTATGTAACGAATAAAAAAAAACTTGAACCTTGAACCTTGACCTTGAACCTACATGCAGTGCTTAATTTGTCAATTTCGAGGTTCCAAAACAGAGCGGGGTGATGGATCCGGCACGTGATTTCAGAAGAGAGAGGTAACAGAGCATTCAGCCGATCACATTGGTGGGCAGCGTGCATCAGTTGCTTTTATTAGGGTTCATACATGGAAAACCTAAAAAAGCCATGACATTTTGAAACTTGAAATTTTGAATTAGTTTTACTCATCCTTGCAGCTTTCAAGTTTATAATGAGAGAAAGTCCTGCAACCATTTATTCAATATAACAAGTAGGCTATATGGGCAATGCCGCAAGCTGCAAGCCGACTCCAAACAGGGCCTCTCAGTGCCACTACCCGTTTGAGGTGAGAACACAGGAGGAAACCGGTTCGACATGCAGGCTATAGCGTGCTATAGCGGCAAAATGCAGCAGCTAGAGTTCTTACTAGAACCAGGAAGTATGACCACATTAGTCCGGTTATGTCAACACTGCACTGACTCCCTATTAAACATTGTATAGATTTTAAAATATTGTTAATTACTTATAAAGCCCTGAATAGCTTAGCTCCTCTTATCACATTATAGTCCTCCACGTCCGCTACGATCTCAAAACTCTGGCCATTTGATAATACCTAGAATATCAAAATCAACTGCCGGCGGCAGATCCTTTTTCTATTTAGCACCCAAACTCTGGAACAATCTTCCTAACACTGTTCGGGAGGCAGACACACTCTGTCAGTTTAAATCTAGATTAAAGTCCCATCTCTTTAACCTGGTGTACACTTAACACACTAATACACTTCTAATATTGAAATCCGTTAAAGGATTATTAGGCTGCATTAATTAGGTCAACCGGAACCGGGAACACTTCCCATAAAACACGATGTACTTGTTACATCGTAAGAAGAATGACATCTACGCTAATATTAGTCTTTTGTTTTCTTATTCCGAGGTCACCGTAGCCACCCGATCCGGTCCTTATCCAGCCCAGATGATCACTGCAGTCAACAGATCCAGTCCGTATCCAGGTCAGATGGTGGATCATCACCTAGAGACGACCTTTACAGCTCTGAATGTCAGTGGCGACCAGGGCACCTAGATAAGCCCCAGTGACAGATCCCCAGTGAGGACCTCGTCACCTAGACATCCATCGGGAAAAGACCACTGGAACCAGTGGAGCCCTTACACCCTGTCTTTGCTGCAGTTGGAACAAACTACTGGTTCGTCTGGCCAGAGGGGAACTGCCCCCCCGACTGAGCCTGGTTTCTCCCCAGGTTTTTTTCTCCGTTCTGTCACCGATGGAGTTTTGGTTCCTTGTCGTTGTCGCCTCTGGTTTGCTTAGTTGGGGACACTTCATTTCCAGCGATATCACCGACTTGATTGCACAGATACTATTTAAACTGAACTGAGCTGGACAATGACATCATTTAATTAAATAATGAAATCCCTTTAACTCAAAATTTTTCCTATTTTGATATTGTGCAGTTGCTTTGACACAATTTGTATTGTTAAAAGCGCTATATAAATAAAGGTGACCTGACTTGACTTGACTATAGAACCTAGCGAAGGTATTGGGAGTCGTCCCAACTCGCAGCTCTACAGATGTCTCCTGGCGAGGCACCATGAGCCAGCGCCCAGGACGATAGGACACCCCTAGTGGAGTGAGCACGCAACCTGAGCAAGCAGGGCACACCTTGTGCTTCATAGGCCAAGGTGATGGCATTCACTATCCAGTGGGTCATCCTCTTCTTGGAGACAGCCTTCCCCTTATGCCGTCCTCTGTAACAGACATGGAGCTTTTATGAGGCCCTAAAGCTTTGAGTTTACCCACGTACTGTCGAAGTGCACATACAGGACAGATCAAAGCTAGGGCTGGGTCTGCCTCCTCCAGGGGCAGCGCTTGCAGGTTCACTACCTGGTCCTGAAGGGAGTGGTAGAAACCTTGGGCACATAGCCGGGCCGGGATATCAGTGTTGCACTGGAGACAGCCGGCCCAAACTCAAGGCACGATTCGTCGACCGAAAATGCCTGCAGGTCCCCCACCCTCTTGATCGAGGCCTATGAAGTCAGGAATAGGGTTTTCAAAGAGAGAAACTTCAACTCGACTGACTGCAAAGGCTCAAAGGGGGCAGTTTGTAGGGCTCTTAGCACCAATACTAAATCCCAAGAGAGTAGGGAGGAAGGCTTAGGTGGATTTAACCTCCTGGCCCCCCTAAGAAACCTGACAACCAGATCGTGCTTTCCTACCGATTTACCCTCTATGGGGTCATGGTGAGGGGAATAGCCTTCACTCCAACCCTTGCTGCAGGAAGGACAGCACGGCTCTGTTCGAACATCTCCGGGGGTCCTCACGGTGAGAGGAACACCATTCAATGAACAGGTTCCACTTCAACGCATAGGTCCGTCTGGACGGTGCTCGGGGTGAAGTGATAGTGAGAGCCACCTCATGGGGTAGGTCACCTAAAACCTCCGCGTCCTGTCCAGGGACCACACATGGAGTTGCCACAAGTCTGGACGTGGGTGCCAGAGGTTCCCTTGAGTTCCCTTGCATGAGTTCCGGGAACCAGTTCCTGCTGGGCCAATATGGAGCCACTAACAGGACCTGCTCCTCGTCCTACCTGATCTTGCACAGCGTCTGTGCTAGTAGGCTCCCTGGGGGAACGCACATTTGTGCAAGCCCTAGGACCAGCTGTGTGCCAGTGCATCTGTGCCGAGCGTTGCCTCGGATAGGGAGTAGAACCACTGGCAATAGGCGGTTTCTGGAGATGCAAATATGTCTACCTGAGCCCCGAACCGACTCCAAATCAGCTGGACTGCCTGGGGATGGAGTCTCCACTCCCCAGGAAGTGCCGCTCGAGACAGCTTGTTGGCCGCCTGATTGAAAACTCCTGGGATGTGAATGGCATGAAGCGACCTCAGATACTTCTGACTCCAGAGGAGGAGGTGACAGGTGAGTTGCGACATGCGACATGAGTGTAAACCGCATTGCCAGTTGATATACTCAAAGGTCACCGTGTTGTCCATATGGACCAGAATGTCCTTGCCTCAAAGGGGCCTTCCTCTATGGTGACTTCCTGTTTGGCATCCATATAAAGAGAGCCATGCCAAACAGGCCTTGGCGAGGTCTTGTTCCACTATTTTTGGACACTACTGAGCGTTTTCATTGTCTTGTTTTGCCTTGCCTGTGTTTTGGACTCTAGACTGTTCTCTTGTTTTATGATTGTTTGCCGCCTGCCTTGACCATTGCCTGTGTTTTTGTTTACTCTTTTGCCTTGCCCTGGATATTGTTGTTTGCGGGTGTTCGACCCTGCCTGCCTTGACCACGATCTGTACAATAAAGCTTGCAATTGGATATTATCCCTGTTGTCACACTCCAGTCCTTGTTACAAATATTCATAAGATTCATATTCATATTCATATTCATCTCAGACCTAAATTGGGGTTTATCTTTCGTATTAAGAAATACTTTTCTTTTGAAGCAAAGAAAATAATTATCCAAAGTTGTTTCCTTTCAGTGTTGGACTATGGTGATGTGGTTTATATGCATGCAAACTTATCCTTATTAAAAAAGAAGTTAGATAGTGTATATATCATGCTCCAATGCGATTTGTGACAAATATTTCTTCACGTTCCCATCTCTGTATTTTGTACAAAATGGTTGGTTGGTCCGCCTTATACCAAAGGAGAAAAATACACATGCTACTATTTACTGCCAAGGTATTACTAGGTAAATTGCCAACTAATATTTGTAATCTCTTATCATATTATACTTGTAATTATAACACTAGAAATGTTCAATTACATTGTACTGTTCCTAGAGTATGTTCAGAGTTTGGCAAAACTGCCTTTTCCTCCTATGGTCCTAAGCTATGGAATGAAATGCAGAATGTTTTATGATGTTGGATGATATTTTTTATTCTTTACAATTTTTCTTATTCTATGTGTCTAATCTGTATGTGAAACTCTCTGTGCTGCCATTTTGGCCAGGACTCCCTCCTGACTCAGTCAGGACTTGAACCAGTGACCTTCTTGCTGTTAGGTGACAGTGTTATTGTCACAACCAGAGTATTGACTGATTCTCATTCGGACTCCAATTCCCATAAGCCCACATACCTGGGACTGATTGCACACACACACCTGCTAGTCATTACACTCACTCCATATAAGTACACCACACACACTGATCCTTGCGGAGGCTTGATTTGCCTGATCATCTGAGTGTTTCATCATCGTGGGTTGCTTTTTTCTGTTGTGACCTGGACTGTTTCTCGTTTCTGGATTCTCTGCCACCTATGCTGACCCGTATCTGTTTATTTGTCTGTGATTATATGCTGTCTACCCGAATCTTAGCCTGTACTTATGCCCTCATCTCGCCTTTTCGGATGTTTGTCTTTATTGTCCTGTTGTCAAATAAACTGCAAATGGATCCTCACTTCGCAGACTCATCGTTACAGTTATCCACTGAGCAGCAGTGCACAATGTTTAAATAAAATTGAATGCTGTCATATTTCATCCAAGATGAAACTTTAAAATGTTTTTAATTTGTATTATGCTATGGTTCACATGCAGTCTGGTCCAGGATGTAAAATGTATTGAGCTCTATAAGAAGATATAACCATGGTGACATTTTGAGTTGTAGTATGTAATTAATATGATGATTAATGATCATCGTATTTAAAAAAAATCATTCTGGACCTATATATGCATAGACGGAAAATATACAGAAACTTAAAGGTGGCAGGGATGAAGTTTGCTCTAGTGGTTTATATTTGTTTCTAAAAACTCTTTTGAAAAACTATTGAAACATACATGGCTTTAAACATTCAATATGCTTGCAGACAGCATTTGTGTAGTAAACAAGAATACATATAAAATCTAGTTTATTGAAAATGAATCTTTTAGCTGTATTTTATAGAAACATATTACAAACAATCTCTTCCACAAAAACTGCACTGAACTTTGTTACTAATGATAGAATTTGGCAGAAATGATCACACTTACTTATTTCTGAAATCTTTAGATCTCATATTTGTATTATTGGAAGAAGTTGACAATCACCCATGGTTTTATGATCCTTTAATAGCAGGAGAACTGATTTTATTTTATTAAAATTTTCTTTTTATACACTCTACATATTTCAAATTTAAATTTGCATGTATTTCTGCATGTTTTAAGAATAACGATGTAACAACTTTAGATTATAATTCCAGGAAATATTTCAACCTGACATTTTTTATTCATTTAAAATCTCGATTTTGATTCGGACATAGGTAATGTTATCCTGATATTGTTCAGACGCTGGCCTGAATTCCTCCAAAGCTCTGTCATACTTTTCCAGCTCCGCCTTAAGTTGATCACCCTCAATTTTTCCTTTGATGGCTTCAACAATCATGTCGAGCCCCAAGAACACCACTACCAAGCCAAGACTGGCTAATGCACCTGCTCCAATTAAAGCAAATTTACCTGATATGCTTGACAGAATAGTTCCATTCTTAATTAAATAGCTAAGCAAAACAGTAGATCCGATTGATGCTGCACCAAAAATTCCCATAAATGCTTTTGAAATTTTTTTAAAGTCTGTAGAAGTCAGAGAAGACAGGGTTCGCAGTTTCTCGTACAGGGTTGGTTCCAGCTTCTCCTTCAGCTTCTTGTCAATCCTCTCTACTTCTGCCTGTATCTTATGCATGCATCCAATCATCACATCACAGTTCTCCCGAAGAGTAGCGTTCTCATTCAGGAAGATATGTTGGAAGGAGCAACTCAAGTGCTTGTTCATTGAATCAATCAGTTGGTTGGTGGCTCTGAAGTTGTTCTTCATCAGATCTTGAAGCTCTTGACTTCTGCGGATGAGCTGCTCCCTTCTCTTAGGATTTTCAGGGTAGAAGATATCACTCCACATGTTTCTTTATTTCAGGATCCTTAAGAACAGAAACCATTTTTTTAAGGAAACAGGCATAATTGAACAGGCATTAACCTGTTCAACGCCTTCACCCACGTTTACTGAAACCACAAACAAAATCAGATACAGTTCGAGAAGCCTTTCCACTAAAAGCAGAAGTTTGGTCTCATTTGAGAGCACACACTTGGCAGTTTATTGTAAAGTCAGAATTAAATATTGTCCAAATGAAAAAGTAATTGATATCTTCAAAGCTATGTAAAGTTATTAGAAGCATATTTTTATGAAACATCTTTTTAAAATAAAAGTGAAGTTGGCCTAGCTTTAATCTATTAATGCTAAAGCCACAAATCTGACCGTGATCTATTTCAAATATGAAGTCTAACACTCTGAAATGTCATATGATTTATATTTTGAAAAGATTCAAAAATTCTAACTTATGTTTGCTGTTATCTTCTAAGCATCCATTCAGTGTATTGTCTGTATTGTTTTGTGCTGCAAAGTGCCCTATTCAGTTTCAGTCTCCCCTGCACACATTTACACATCTCCGGCCTGCTTATGGCTCTATTCTTTTGTCTTTATTACAATTACTCATGAGTCAACTATTTTGTTCAGTAGAAAGGCAAACATAAATAGTGATGATAGCCAGATTTACTGAATAATCCACTGTTTTATAGAGCAAATTACAATTTTCACCTGAGCTTTGGAGGCAAATTACAGGGGGTTAAATATGACTTTAAAAAAGATGGCATCATCATAACTCTATTTTACACAAATAAATGAGATGAAAACATATTTTATGGGATTCTGCATACTGATAAAGCCAATGCCGATTAGCATCACATTAAATGCACCCTGCCATTTTTTCCCAACTAGATAAATTCAAGATACATTTTGGTTGTTGTCATAGACTATGTTGAGAAGAATGAGATGTAAGTATTCACTGTGAAGCTTACACTGGTGACGTACCTGAGAGAAAACAGATTTCACAGTAAGGCACTGAATTTGTGTTTGAAATGTACTGTTTTGCAAAACATCACAGTTATATATAGTATTAGCAAAGGCCTGTTTTTAGGGAGTACACGTTTTTTAAGTAAAATATAATTTTTTCTGAATTTCAGTATTTCTTTAGGGTAAAACGCACCCATGGGGCATCGCTTCCCACTATTATATTGTAGTTACTCTGTTCTGAACATAAAGGCCCCGGTTTCACAAACAGGGCTTAGCTTAAGCTAGACTAGGCCTTAGTTGATTTATGATATTTAACCAGCTTTTATCAACATTACTGGTGTGCATCCTCCTTCTTTGTGAAACTGGGGAATCCTTTGTTTTTAACCACTATGTTGACGTCCTATTTAAAAATGAACTCAAGTTAGTATACTAATTTACTTAATCGGTCATTGTTGCATCATCATACATTTTTTTCTTATTTTCACGTCTTTTTAAGCCATTCGGTACTCGTGCTCTCCTTTTCTGTGCGCTCACAGTCACATCCAAGGCGTGCTCTGCGAGTACCAAATTAAACAAGCAAAGCTTGTTGCGCTTAAGTGGCCAAATACACACAAAATCACGTCAAAATGGTCAAGTATCCTCGTAAGCACTGTCAGTTTTGTCTTAAGTTAATGTAAACAGTTATGAAAGAAAAGTGCATGTGTATCAGTATTAGATTCGTGAAATAGGTCTTGTGACCGCAGCCTATAATAAAACTGTGCCGTGTCATTAATGTTACTCAAGCAACAAAACACAGAGAAAATCCCTCACTGCTCTTGACTAAATAGCCTAATGTTTTGTTGAATAACTTTAATATGTTAGTTTACACTTTAGTACACTTTTTGCTACTTATCTAGGCATGTAGCAACAACTAACAATATTTTTCAAATAATGTACATTTCGAATTTCGAATTATTGGTTATATTATTTTTAATTTTAAACTAAAACTGATTGTACTCTGTCTTTGGTGTAAATGCATAAAGCAAACTGTTTTGTCAGTCTGGGGGCATTTGACGTTACCTGAGGGGCAAAACAGATACCATTATGCTAACTGAGTGTTAAAGTAACTGGTATTACAAGTATTTAACGTACATTTACGTTGCTTTCCTGTGTGGCTCAGTGGTAGAGCATTGCGTCAGCTGTGCATAAGGTTGTGGGTTCAATTCCCAGGGAACACATGTACTAATGAAAATGTATAACCTGAATGCACTGTAAGTTGCTTTGGATAAAAGCGTCTGCTAAATGCATAAATGTAAATCTACATTTTATTATTCTAAGTCTACTGAAGCCATGAACAGTCGCGCCATGAACATTTCAAAAGATACACCTAAACTTAAGCATGACACAAGTGGTCATGAGAGACAATGCTATTTCACAATCAAAGCTGATGGAATGTAATTCCTGTGCCCATAGTGTCTGGTTTCTCATTGAATCTCAATATGTGACGAGTTGGTAGTGAGAATGTGTAGAAGTTATAAGCACTTTAAAATACTCACAGCTTGGTACAAAAGACTCCTTTGTGGTTCTTGCAACCTTAAAATGAAAGCAAAAGAGGCAAATTCTGTTATAAAACAAGTTATTTTACTGATTATAATTTCTTCTCTAGCAGTGGAAATATTATAAGCTACAGTACTAACCCAAAGTGTTTCAATCAAAGGCTTCTGGCTCGGAGACTCTCTTCAGGTCGTGAGTCAGCATCTAATGTAACTCTTGTTATCCCGGATATTTAAAGATAAATTGGTGACCTCCCCAATGAGGCAATCCAGACTGTAAACGCCCCTCTGAAGAGACAAGCTCCTGTCCTCTCGTTTCTATCACTTCTCACCCACAGCAACAAACTTACTGCGTTATTCATTCTGATTGGTTTCATCATTATGTGATGACTGTGGCTCAGTTTGGAAAGTATGAGTGCTAGCTGCTCGATCATTTTATCTTTGTAAGAAAACGTTATTAATATAGCACATTTATATACAGATGACCATGATTTATAACCATAAGAGAAGGTGCAAGAGCGGTGATGTCAACTTAGCAAATTTGTTGTGAAATGTAGGCTTTTTTTTAAAGCTCCAGGCAAGAAAATTTGCTATTTTTAAAATGCATTTAGCATAAAATGGCACATATTTTCATCTAAATGACACAAAACGGGGAAAGCATTGAACAGCTTGCAGCCAAGCCTAACCGTACACACGTCACATGTGAATTAAGTTGCTACATGTACATTAATAATTGTTTATTTATGATACAGAATGTTATTAGCTTGTCAGTTAGGTACATGCTAAGAAAAATTTAAAAGGTAATTTTCTGCCAAAACAATAAAGTTGAGTATTAACCCTAAAACACAAAATGTAATGTGTAATTTAAAACACATGTGAAAAATCAATACAGATTGCTTAATATTAACACAATTCACTGTGCCTCATTTATACAGACTTTTCTTAGAGAGTAGATTAACTCTTAGTACACTGCTTAAAACTGTTTTCAGAATGTGTTTTACTAATTAATAAGAAAAACACATGACATTTAATTACAATATCTGATCATAATGATTTTATTTATATTCTCTTACAAATCTAATTATATTTTTATGAACAAATCTATTTTTAATCATATTTCTCACCGATACTTGAGTAATCTCATTGTGTATTTTGAGCAATAATGCCGTTTTGCATCATAGTCACACAATGCATTTAGTATTTATAGCAACTTCACCTGAGAATTAGCTGGAAACACTGGTCAAGAGCTGATTCAACCGGAGAGTTTGGGTTTTTAAGATGAGATATGACATATGAAGAAGTCTGAAGATCGATAGTTATTCATCTATACACACATTCACACGTATCCTTATCTGATTTCTTAACAGATAATATTTTTTAGTTTGAATCATAATTTTAGCAATTAAGTGCTTAGACTTAATTATAACGAATTAATTCCGCTGCAAAAAGACCAGTTTGTAGCAAAAATCTAAGTAATATCATGTTTTCAGCCCAGTGCAGGAATATAATGAGCAGTGTTGGGGGGGGTAAGGCATTACAAGTAATGTGAGTTACGTAATAATATTACTTTTTTCAAGTAACTAGTAAAGTAACGCATTAGTTTTTAATTTACAAGAAAATATCGGAGTTACTTTTTCCCATTTATTGACATGTGAACATGATCTTACTGTGGTTCTAGAGACTACATCTGAATGTGCATTAATTCATCCCACTCGCAAAAAAACTGATTCAGTATTCATCAAAATGAATTAAAATTCAGAATATGATGCAAGCCTGCAATAATTAAATATGTTAAACAACACAAACGTATCTAATCCTATTTTATTAACCAATGTTTTTGCTGCTGACCTTTGATGATCCAGTTCAACATAAGCAAAAACTTACATTTACCACATGCTTTTATCCAAAGCGACTTACAGTGCATTCAGGCTATACAGTTTTTTATCAGTACATGTGTTCCCTTGAAATCGAACCCACAACCTTTTGCGCTGCTAACGCAATGCTCTACCATGAGCCACAGGAGCGTTCTTCTGTACAGACGTGATTTACTCGTCCTTCAGTCTGAGGTTTATTCATTACACTTTTTGGTGTGAAAGGCTTTTATATTTGCTATAAATAGAACTTCTTGTATTAAAAACAAACAATCAAGCCCTGTTCATATTTAAAAAGAAGCACCAAAGTAACGTAAAAGTAACGTAATGCATTACTTTCCATAAAAAGTAGTTAAGTAATGTAATTAGTTACTTTTTTAGGGAGTAACGCAATATTGTAATGTAACTTTTAAAAGTAACTTTCCCCAACACTGATAATGAACTCCAAACTTGTGAATTTAGTAATAAAACAAAATAATAAACCATGAATAATAATCTTTTTAGAGGCCTTCGTTGCTTCCTTACAATATCTTCACAAACATGACAGGTTTAAGGGTTGTTTCAAAGCAGCTTCATCGACTGTGAAGCAACACCGCAGATCAAAATAAGCCAGATCACATCCTTTTTCCAGTGAAGCAGCAGCTATTGCTCAAGAATATTCTCCTCATCATTTACTGTCAAGAACAATCACACCTTTTTACTGGATAACCCCCAAAAATATATTTGCTGTAAAAGCTTTTCTGAAATACTAATTTGACCCTTAATTTTCGACATCACTAAGGCCAGAACAGCAGTTCTGCTTAAGCTAGCTTTATTGACATCCGACACAGCGACCAACTCACTCCGCATGCACTGAATAAGCTTTGCTCGCAAATACATGTAAGGCACATATACATGAATATAGTGCAGTGTTAGGGTTCTTATAAACAGAATCTGAAATCAGATTGGATTCATTATGATTGTCAAATATTAGTGCATGTAAACAAAGTTAGTGAATGAGGAGCTTAAGCACTCGGTTCAAGCTGATTATTTTAAAATTCATAGCTGTTTACATTAATAATTTAGGATGGATAGTGTATTTAAACATGAATCAAAATTATGATTCTAAAAGTTCTGCAGGGAAAATATGTTATTGTACATATTTACCCCACAATATTACAAATAACTTTAATGAATTGTCAAGACAAGCTCAAGACTGTAAATTACTTTTTAGTCATTTAGTGGACGCTTTTATCCAAAGCAACTTACAAATAATAAAAAGTAAACTATAAGTTAAAACTCTATAAATACCATATATAAACATTTAAGAAAATGAAGAAATTAAATAAAATGACAAATGCATACAACAACATTTCAAAACTAAACATTTAAATGAAAACAAAAAATTAAGTTATAAACTATTCAAATATTAAAACAACAAAATGTATGAGTATAAAAATTATTCTAACATGACACTAAGCCAAACACCCATATGTATGTATGTATGTATATATATTATTTAATTTCCATATAGTATGTTGAAGTAACGTTACTAAAATAACTCAAATTTATTAAAACTAAAACTAAAGAAAATACCTATAAATACATAATAAATTCATAAATAATTTATCTAAAATTAAAATAGATAAATCAAACGGCAGTAGTTTTTCAGTAATCCTAAAAAAAGAACACTGTCAAACACATACTAACAAACTACAACTTACTTACACATAGTAAGAATTGGTTATAAAAACTGAAACAGAAGGGAAACAAGCAGTAAGAAAGAGGATAAATAAAAAGCGATACTTGTATCCCTTGCTGGTGTCCCTATCCGGTGGAGTCACACGGTAGAGTCGATGGTTTTTACACTCTTCTAATTAATTACTCTAAATTAACAGGTGTATTCGAGAAGAATACAGTATAGAGCTGATTAAAATTATGTAAAACTTCAATTTGTGTTTAAATTTATGTAAATCTGTAAAATAAAATGTAATACGTAAAACAGAAGTATAGTTTTTATGATTCAGTTGAAGAACTAAAATACAAATCTTAAATGGAATACAACCCGAATTCCAGAAATGTTGGGATGGTTTTAAATCTGAATAAAATGAAAACTAAAATCATTTCAAATCACATGAGACAATTTTTTATTCACAATAGAACATACATAACATAACGAATGTTTACACTGAGAAATGTTAAAATTGTATGCACAAGATGAGCTCATTTCAACCCGCTCCCTAAGGTCGCAAAACTCTGGACTCTTGGTAGTACCTAGGATAGCAAAGTCCACTAAAGGAGGTAGAACTTTTTCATATTTGGCTCCCAAATTCTGGAATAGCCTTCCTGATAACGTTCGGGGTTCAGACACACTCTCTCTGTTTAAATCTAGATTAAAGACACATCTCTTTAGCCAAGCATTCATATAATGCATCTCACAATCTTGTACTGCCAGTCTATCTGAACAAATGCACATTATTATGCTTTAACTTGGGTTGAACAGATAATTTCATCCAGGGTCATTCCTGGATGGAACAACAGCTAAGCTAATTGTTTTTATTTGTTTCTCTGTTTCTGCCTGATTCTGTAACTAGGAATTACACAAGCTTCAGTTTGGATCCACCCCTTAAATGATCTGAGATGACTGAACACCTGAGAAGAGATGATGCCAACCCCCTCAGAGGACCTCAGAGGAACCCAACCATCAGCGATTATACTGAATTAACCAAATTTGCCATAAGTTAATTATATTGAGTTTCTACACTATAAATCTATTTTAGAAACTTAATTTCCTGTGAAGTTGCTTTGCAACGATTGTATCGTAAAAAGCACTATACAAATAATCTTGAATTGAATCTTGAATTTCAAATTTTATGCCTGCTACAGGTCACAAAATAGTTGGGACGGGGGAATGTTTACCATGGTGTAGCATCTCCTCTTCTTCTCAAAACAGTTTGAAGACATCTGGGCATTGAGGTTATGAGTTTCTGGAGTTTTGTTCTGGAATTTGGTCCTACTCTTGCCTGACAGGTTTCCAGCTGCTGACTAGTTAGTGGTCGTCTTTTATGGATTTTTTATTTAATGATGCATCAAATGTTCTCTATAGGTGAAAGATCTGGACTGCAGGCAGCCAATTCAGCACCCGGACTCTTCTACTACGAAGCCATGCTGTTGTAATAGCTGCAGTATGTGGTTTTGCACTGTCCTGCTGAAATACATTTCCTCTGGAGGGGAGCATATGTTGCTCTAAAACCTTTATATACCTTTCAGCATTCATAGTGCCTTTCAAAACATGCAAGCTGCCCATACCGTATGCGTTTATGCACCCCATACCATCAGAGATGCTGGCTTTTGAATTGAATGCTGATAACACGCTGAAAGGTCTTTAGTCCGGAAGACACGGCTTCCGTGATTTCCAACAAGAATGTCAAATTTGGACTCGTCTGACCATAGAACACTTTTCCACTTTGAAACAGTCCATTTTAAATGAGCCTTGGCCCACAGGACTCAACGGTGCTTTTGGACCATGTTCACATATGGCTTCCTTTTTGCATGGTACAGCTTTTGTTGGCATATGTTTATTGACAGTGGTTTCTGGAAGTATTCCTGGGCCCATTTAGTAATATCAATGACAGAATCATGCAGATGAGTGATGCAGTGTCGTCTGAGGGCCTGAAGACGATGGGCATCCAACAAAGATCTTCGGCCTCGTCCCTTACGCACAGAGATTTCTCCAGTTTCTCTGAATCTTTTGATGATGTTATGCACTGTAGATGATAAAATTGGCAAAACATTTGCAATTTGACGTTGAGTAACGTTGTTTTTAAAGTATTCCACAATCTTTTTACGCACTCTTTCACAGATTGGAGAGCCTCTGCCCATCTTTACTCCTGAGAGACTCTGCCTCTCTAAGACATACCTTTTATAGCTAATCATGTTACAGACCTGATGTCAATTAACTTAGTTAGTTGCTAGATTTTCTCCCAACTGAATCTTTTCAGCCCTTTGTTGCCTTTGTTGTTTGAGTTAAAATGAGCTCATTGAGTGGATAAAAGTGTACAATTTCTCCATTTAAACATTTATTATGTAAATTAATTTACTAAGTCATCACAGGATGTTGGTAAAATGTTCCTTCCACAAGTCTTATGAAGCATTATTAATTTTACGGGTACTTCGGAGGTCATAGAACATTTTTAACAATACATGTAATTGCATTTGGCACAGAACAATCAATATGGCTAAAAAAGACAAAAAAGTGATCAGACAATGCAATATCAATGACAGATGTTATATTAATATTTAAACCGTATGTTATGACAAAATCTAACGTATGATCAAGTCTATGGGTTTGTATGTGAACATGCTGTTTAAAACAAAAGTATTCTTGCAGTTCCAGAAATTTGTTAGCTCTAATATCCGATAAATTGTCTACATGTATGTTAAAATCCCCAGTTAGGACACAGTTATTATAATTAATATGAATAACAGACAACATGTCAGCGAAATCCTTAAGGAATGGAGGAAATTGTAATTTTGGAGATGTGTATAGTGTTACTACAAGAAGACAAGGTTGAAAATTTAGGAGAATGGCGTTGTAATCAAAAGTATTAAATATACCAAAACTTATGTTATCAGACATCACAGTGTAAGCTTCACAGTGAACATTACCTCATGAATCTCATCAATATAGTCCATATCAACAACAAAAATCATGTAGTGGTTATTTTGTGAAAATCACAGGTATTTTGAGCAGTAGGGTTATAAAAAATATATGCTAATATAACATTTTATTAAGTAGCCTTTATAAAATTGCTAAATAAACCTATATGTTAATACTTTTTACAAGTACATCAAAAATCAAGTACTTTTGTACTTTCACTTGCGTAAAATTGAAAAAGGAGTATTTTTAGTGGAGTAATATTTTATGATACGTATCTATATTTTTACTCAAGTACTTGATTTGTGTACTACGTCCACCACTGACCGCTTGTTCAGCTGGGTCTGCCATCTTGAGTAGTACTTTTTTAACACACTTAAATCTAAATTAAATGTTAATAGAGGCATGCGCTGTGTGGCAAGATCCCTCATCATATTAAACTTACTTTGATTTTAACAGACAGAATATGTAACCAGATAAGGATATGTGAGAATGTGTGTATAGATGACTAACTGTCAATCTTCAAACTTCTTCATATATCATATCTCATCTTAAAAAAAAACTCCCCTATGGAATCAGTTCTTGACCAGTGTTTCCAGCTAATTCTCAGGTGAAGTTGCTAAATAATAAGGGCCAGTTTTACTAAACAGTGAAAATTAGCGTGAGTGTCACGGTTCATGGGTTCCCGGTCCCGTCCTCACCGTGTCTTGTCTGTATGCGTGTGCGTATGTGTGAGCAGGTGTCTGTGGGTGTGTGTGATTGAGGCTAATTCGCTCCAGCTGAGAGTCATCACCATTGGGCTATATCAGTTCCTGTCACGCTCTCCCTCTTGTCAGATCCTTGCAGTTTGCGGTCGACGTTTACGAGGCGTTTCTGGTTCCTGGTTTCCGCGATTCCTGAGCCCTGCTGCTTTCCTGGACTCCGATCGCCGGAGACTCGTCTGCCCATTGCTTCCCTGCGCTACCCGCCTCAGCCCCTACGGAAAGCTCCGTTTCTGCCTACGGAAAGCTCCGTTTCTGCCTACGGAAAGCTCCGCGTCTGCCTACGGAAGCTCCGCCCCTCTGCCTACGGAAAGCTCCGTTTAGTTTCTCGCTGTGTATTACTTCTTGTAATAAACTCTCTTTTTCCGCAACTGAATCCTCCCGTCTTCATTGTGACAGAAGGATCTGACCAATCTTCATGGATTCAGCGGAGACTCGTGGTTTGCAGGAACTGTTAGCCGGCAACAACGCTCGTATGGATCTCCAGGAGGAGAAAATGTTGAACACCGGGCGAGCTGTGCAGGCGTTAGTAGCGCAGGTGTCCGAGCTCACAACCCAGGTACAGTTATTAAGATCACCCGCTGCGCCACCCACACCGCCTAGCTTTTCCATCCCCGGGAACCAAAGCCCTCAGCACGAACCTAGACTCCCTGCACCGGAGATGTATGCCGGAGATCCTAATCTCTGTAGAGCGTTTCTGACGAAGTGTTCTCTGTTTTTCTCGCTCCAGCCACTGACGTTTGCCACAGAAGTTTCCAGAGTGGCACTAGTGCTTACGTTGCTGTCAGGAAGGGCAGCATTGTGGGGAACGGCGGTGTGGGAGAATCGCCATCCCTGTTGTTCCTCGTTCCACTCACTTTCTCAGGAGATGAGGAGGGTGTTCGATCGCGCGCTGGTCGGGCGCGAGGCAGCGCGCATGCTGGCCGATCTCCGCCAGGGGGAGCAGTCCGTTTCTGACTATTCCATCCAGTTCAGGACCCTGGCGGCAGAGTGTGAGTGGAACGAGAAGGCGCAGTGGGACATGTTCCTGCATGGGCTGGCCGACCGTATCCATCAAGAGATTGATGTGGTGGAGTTACCTCTCGGATTGGACGAACTTGTGGATTTGGCCTTACGCGTGGATGCACGGCTTCAGCAACGCGATCTTCGCGGTCGACGCAAGTTAACACCGAGATATCCTTTCTTCGACACCGGCGATACGGTCGGTCACTCGTCGGTTGACGAACCCATGCAGGTGGGTAGAGCTCGGCTCTCCCGGGAGGAGAGAGATCGTCGGAGGACGAGGGGACTATGTTTATACTGTGGCGCGGCTGGCCATTTCCTGGTGAAGTGCCCCGTAAAAGACCAGGCCCGACAGTAGGTCTGAGGCTACTGTCGGGCGGGGTATCTCTCAACAAAGCCTCATCCACCACCCTCCTCCCGGTGAGGTTGCAATGGGCGGCCGAACGACATGAGGGGACGGCGCTGCTAGACTCCGGAGCCGAGGGTAACCTGCTGGACATTTCCCTGGCCCAACTCCTTCACATTCCCTTGGTTCCCCTCCGTCACAAGATCTCTGTCAGCGCCCTTAATGGACAGTCACTTCCTCCGATCAGTCTCTCCACGGTACCCATCACCCTCGTCACCTCAGGCAACCACTCAGAGACCATCACGTTCCTCGTCACCCACTCACCCCTGGCCCCGGTGGTGTTGGGTCACCCCTGGCTCACACAGCACAATCCTCGGGTGGATTGGGGTCGGCACACCGTGTCGGAGTGGAGTCGAGCCTGCTATGCCTCTTGTCTTGTGTCTGCTGGTTTTTCTGTGTGTGATTCTGTGTTGCAGGAGGAGATGGGGAACCTGTCTAACGTGCCCGAGGAGTATCTCGACCTGAAGGAGGTGTTCAGTAAGTCCAGGGCCGCTTCTCTCCCTCCTCATCGTCCCTACGACTGTGCTATAGACTTAGTACCAGGTATGTCTCCGCCTAAGGGCAGATTATACTCGCTTTCTGTTCCGGAAAGGGAGGCCATGGAGAAATATATTTCTGATTCTCTGACAGCCGGGTTCATCCGCCCCTCTTCTTCTCCAGCGGGGGCAGGATTTTTTTTTGTCGCGAAGAAGGATGGTTCTCTGCGACCTTGTATTGACTACCGGGGCTTGAACAACATCACGGTAAAGAATACCTATCCTTTGCCGTTGATGTCTTCAGCCTTCGAGAGGTTGCAGGGAGCATCCATCTTCACTAAGTTAGATCTTAGAAACGCTTATCATTTGGTTCGCATAAGAGAGGGGGATGAGTGGAAGACCGCGTTTAATACCCCCAGAGGGCATTTTGAATATTTGGTTATGCCTTTCGGGCTCTCTAACTCTCCCGCGGTCTTCCAGGCACTCGTCAATGACGTGTTGAGAGATATGGTCGATCAGTTCATATATGTCTACCTGGATGACATATTGATTTTTTCTTCTTCTCTCCAGGAACATGTTCAACACGTCAGACGAGTGCTCCAGAGGTTGTTAGAGAATGGGCTTTTTGTCAAGGCGGAGAAGTGCGCGTTCCATGCACAGTCGGTTCCTTTCCTGGGTTTCATAGTGTCGCCGGAGGGGGTTCGCATGGATCCTGACAGGGTTAAGGCTGTGGTAAATTGGCCAACCCCTGATTCCCGCAAGGCCCTGCTGAGGTTTCTGGGGTTCGCTAATTTTTACCGGCGTTTTATTCGCAATTTCAGCCAACTAGCCGCTCCTCTGACTGCCTTGACCTCCACCAAGATGACGTTCAGGTGGTCGAATGCAGCCGAGGCCGCATTTACCAAACTCAGAGGCCGCTTCGTTTCGGCTCCCATTCTCCGGGCCCCTGATCCCACACGTCAGTTCGTGGTGGAGGTCGACGCGTCAGAGGTGGGGGTAGGTGCAGTGCTATCCCAACGGGCAACCTCGGATGACAAAGTGCATCCCTGCGCGTTTTTTTCCCATCGACTGTCTCCTGCCGAACGCAATTACGACATCGGTAACAGAGAGTTGCTGGCCGTCAAGCTAGCGTTGGAAGAATGGCGTCACTGGTTAGAGGGTTCGGGGGTTCCTTTCATAGTTTGGACCGACCATAAGAATCTTGAATATATTCAGTCCGCCAGACGTCTTAACTCCAGGCAGGCTCGTTGGGCACTATTTTTCGGACGTTTTGATTTTTCCATCTCCTATCGGCCGGGTTCTAAGAACATCAAGCCCGATGCCTTGTCACGCATTTTTGACATTTCGGACCGCCCGGTGTCTCCCGAGTGCATTATACCTGAGAGATTGGTTGTCTCTGCAGTCACTTGGGAGATCGAATCGAAGGTCCGCACGGCCTTGGAAGGGGTAACGCCTCCGCCTGGATGCCCAACGGGCCGGTTGTTTGTGCCGGAGGGGTTACGGTCCAACGTCATCCAATGGGGTCACTGTTCCAACGTGGCTTGTCATCCAGGAATCGGTCGCACCATGTTTTTGATTAAACAACGATTCTGGTGGCGGGCCATGGCTCGCGATATCCGAGAGTTTGTTTTGGCCTGCTCAGTCTGTGCTCGGGGTAAGACTTCCAATCGACCTCCAGAGGGGTTACTTCAGCCGCTGTCAGTCCCTTCGAGACCCTGGTCCCATATCGCGCTAGATTTCGTTACTGCCCTCCCACCCTCCCTGGGTAATACGGTTGTTTTAACCGTAGTGGACCGGTTCTCGAAGGCGGCCCATTTTATTCCCTTGCCCAAATTGCCCTCAGCCAAGGAGACAGCGGCTACGGTAGTTGATCACGTCTTTCGCATTCATGGCCTCCCGGCAGACGTGGTTTCCGACAGGGGTCCCCAATTCGTGTCCAAATTTTGGAGAGAGTTTTGTCGACTACTGGGGGCGACTGTGAGTTTGTCTTCTGGGTTTCACCCTCAGACCAACGGTCAGACTGAGCGGGCCAACCAGGATCTCGAGAGGGTGTTGCGATGTTTGGTCACTCAGAATCCCACTTCCTGGTGTCAGCAACTTTCATGGGTTGAGTACGCTCACAACTCGTTACAGGTGTCGTCCACGGGCCTTTCGCCGTTTGAGTGTAGTTTAGGTTACCAGCCACCTCTTTTCCCTAGTATGGAATCCGAAGTCGCGGTCCCCTCTGCTCACGCCTTCGTCCAGAGGTGTCACCGTACCTGGACGAGAGCCCGAGAGACTCTCCTCCGGGTGGGGGCGTGCACCAAGGCTAAGGCTGATCGCCACCGGTCGAAGCCTCCCGTCTACGTCGTTGGTCAAAAAGTGTGGCTTTCTACCCAGAACATTCCGCTCCGATCCGTGTGTAATAAGTTGGCTCCCAAATTTATTGGCCCGTTTCCTGTCACTAAAATTATTAGTCCGGTGACAGTCCGCCTCAAACTCCCTCCTGCGTACAGGAGAATTCATCCCGCCTTCCATGTATCCAAAATTAAACCCGTTTTTCGGTCTCCCCTTAATCCGCCTACTCCGGTTCCTCCCCCGCCGCGACTCGTAGATGGGGAACCCACCTATTCGGTCAATCGCATTCTGGACTCGAGGCGGAGGGGACGAGGTTTTCAATACTTGGTGGACTGGGAAGGTTAAGGTCCGGAGGAGAGAAGTTGGGTTCCGGCCAGGGACATATTGGATCACTCCCTTATTGATGATTACAATCAACAGGTAAGGTCGGCTGGGAGCGCCGAGAGGCGCTCCTAGGGGGAGGGGTACTGTCACGGTTCATGGGTTCCCGGTCCCGTCCTCACCGTGTCTTGTCTGTATGCGTGTGCGTATGTGTGAGCAGGTGTCTGTGGGTGTGTGTGATTGAGGCTAATTCGCTCCAGCTGAGAGTCATCACCATTGGGCTATATCAGTTCCTGTCACGCTCTCCCTCTTGTCAGATCCTTGCAGTTTGCGGTCGACGTTTACGAGGCGTTTCTGGTTCCTGGTTTCCGCGATTCCTGAGCCCTGCTGCTTTCCTGGACTCCGATCGCCGGAGACTCGTCTGCCCATTGCTTCCCTGCGCTACCCGCCTCAGCCCCTACGGAAAGCTCCGTTTCTGCCTACGGAAAGCTCCGTTTCTGCCTACGGAAAGCTCCGCGTCTGCCTACGGAAGCTCCGCCCCTCTGCCTACGGAAAGCTCCGTTTAGTTTCTCGCTGTGTATTACTTCTTGTAATAAACTCTCTTTTTCCGCAACTGAATCCTCCCGTCTTCATTGTGACAGTGAGAGCACAATTTCTGAGGGTGATTTATTAACAATGTGCAAATTAAAGAACACAGATGCAACATCTCATTTACATATCAAGCAAAGCAATACCAAGCACAACACAAATT
>JAPDDL010000101.1:0-57953 GCA_027422435.1 Schizopygopsis pylzovi
TTTTAATAGTTTTAATAGTTTTATAAGTTTAAGTTTTAAAAGTTTTATAAGTTTAAGTTTTAAAAGTTTAAGTTTTAATAGTTTTAAAAGTTTTAAAAGTTTAAGTTTTAATAGCATGTTGCTAGCATGATTAGCATGTTGCTAGCATGTTGATTGCATGTTGCTAGCATGTTGCTAGCATTGATTAGCATGTTGCTAGCATGATTTTAGCATTATTAGCATGTTGCTAGCATTTTGCTAGCATGATTTTAGCATGATTAGCATGTTGCTATCATGATTAGCATGTTGCTAGCATGTTGCTATCATGATTAGCATATTGCTAGCATGATTTTAGAATGTCTAGCATGTTGCTAGCATGATTGTAGCATAATTAGCATTTTGCTAGCATGTTGGTAGCATGATTAGCATGTTGCTAGCATGATTTTAGCATGATTAGCATGTTGCTAGCATGATTTTAGCATGATTAGCATTTTGATAGCATGATTTTAGCATGATTAGCATGTTTGCTAGCATGATTAGCATGTTTTGCTATTATGTTGCTATTATGTTCCTTCGGAGGACCTCGGAGGAAGCCAACCATCAGCGATTATGCTGAATTAACCAAATTTTGCCATAAATGGTGGATCAGCACCTAGAGACAACCTCTACAGCCCTGACCGTCAGCGGAGTCTAGGACACATAGATGAGCCCCAGAGACAGATCTCCAGTGAGGAACTCGTCACTTAGACAGCCATCGGGAAAAGACCACTGGAAACAGTGGACCACTTAAAACAACAAACTACTGGTTGGAACAAACTACTGGTTTGTCTGGTCGGAGGGGAACTGGCCCCCCGACTGAGCATGGTTTCTCCCAAGGTTTTTTCTCCATTCTGTCAGCGATGGAGTTTTGGTTCCTTGCCACTGTCGCCTCTGGCTTGCTTAGTAGGGGACACTTCATTTCCAGCAAAATCATTGACTTCATTGCACAGATATTATTTAAACTGAATAGAGCTGGACGATGCCATCACTAAATTCAATAATGAAATGCATTCAGCTGAAAATTGAGTGTTAAATCCTGTAATTTTACATTATTGACACAATTTTCCTATTTTTATATTGTGCAGTGCTTTGTTACAATCTGTATTGTTAAAAGCGTTATATAAATAAGGGTGACTTGACTTGACTTGACTTCTTAGGAGATCACTGGATCTCTGCTAAAGGCAAGCCATGTGGAAAATCCAATAATAGATATTTGACTCTTAGAGAATTTACTCATGCTCAGTCACACAATGTTTAAATCAATAAAATAGAATAAAAATTAAAGAGAGAGAAAAATATACAAAAGAAGAGAAAAAGAAAGATAACCTGGTTAAGGGCTCTGCCAGGAGACAGTTTAGTTCTGAAGAACAAATATTATTTGCCATTAAGGTGATTAAAGCTAATTCAAATTGGAATATATGACTATGAAAACTGAATTAAGGAAAAAAAATGGACAAGAAGAACAAAATAAAATAAAATAAAATTCAATTCAATTCAATTCAATTCAATTCAATTCAATTCAATTCAATTCAATTCAATTCCAAAACTTTCCACACTATAAAAACATGATTAATTAATAGTTTTTCAGTAATAAAAAATACTTAAAGCAAACAAACTAAAAACTTATCTCAGTGATAAATACAAAGGTACAGCATTTTTTTCACCTAACTAAACCTAACTAAATGTATTGAAGATTAGAGTTACAAAAGTAAAAACAATAGTCTAAATATTGTACATACGATGCATTGAGATGCTTCTCAAGCAAATTTTATTTGTTATAAGGATGTTTATTTATTTTGATTGGAAAACAAAATTAATTTAGTATACATTTTTATACTAATTAAGAAAGATAATACAGAGAAGAGATGATAAAGGACACTTTTGGAATCATTTGGAGAACGTCTCAGGTTACGTATGTAACCATGGTTCCCCGAATGGGGAACGAGACACTGCGTCCCCTAGGGGTCGCTACGGGGAACGCCCTCAGCGTGACTCGTGTCTGAAGATACATATGTAAAAACACCACCTGTTGGCCGGCGACAGCCCATGACGTCACAACCGGCGTGCCACAATATAAGTGCCGCCGGGAGGATACATCATCAGCTTCTTCGTCTGAAGCTTGCGTCCGAAGCATGGTCCAAAGCCTAGGGGACGCAGTGTCTCGTTCCCCATTCGGGGAACCATGGTTACATACGTAACCTGAGACGTTCCCCTCCATGGGAACTCGAACTGCGTCCCCTAGGGGTCGCTACGGGGAACGTTATACCCACTTCACCATGCTGAGGGGAATGCAAGGACAGGTTTGGTGGTATGGGTATGTTTAAAGGGGTGGTTGATTGCGATTTCACTTTTTTAACATTAGTTAGTGTGTAATGTTGCTGTTTGAGCATAAACAATATCTGCAGAGTTGCGGCGCTGAAAGTTCAATGCAAACGGAGATATCTTGTCTTTTAAAATTCTGGAAGTTTAATGCCTACAAAAACGACTGGTAAGGGACTACAACGAGTTACTTCCCGGGTCTGATACGTCACAAACCCAGATAAACCCTGCCCCCAGGAACATGTAAAGAAGAGGGCGAGGCCATGCTGCGCTGCGCTGCTTTAGAGAAGAGGAAGAGAAAACTAGGGATGCACGTAAAAATCTATTCATTTGAATCGCGATTCTGTCTTCTAACGATTCTAATGGATTCACAAGTTTCAAAAATCATTAAAGCAGCGGTTCTTAATACTGTTACTCGTGTCGCCCTGCTCTGCATCTCTCTCTCTCTCATTCAGATCGTCAGATCAGCTCCAACAAACTGTTCCAATTATACATTTATTTTCACACAGCAATGAGAAGCATTATAAATGGACACGCGTGTGGTTGCTGTGCTGTATTAAAGATTTAATCAGGATAAAACCGTATATTAAAAGCTAACAGAAGCAGTAGCACTTACAAATAGCAGCGTATTTAAAAGTATGAGACAACAACAACCAAACATATCATTAAGAGCCATGCTTGCACAGGTTCTGCACGATCCTCTTCATTATACCTGTTAACGTCAGAATTGAGATTATGCAGCAAATGTAGATGTCGGAAATGTCAATTAAAAATTGGAACGCTTTTGATATATCTCATCTGTCATTGTTTTAAGAGAGATGAAGTCTGCAGGTGTCTGTATTAGAAGACTGTTCAAAAAGTATTCTTAGTTTTTTATAAAAACTCTCTCTCTCTCTCTCCATAGTGTGATTTTAGAGGATAAATAAACGCCACACTCCCCTCCTCCTTCACTTTCTCTGCTGTATAGTACACACATGTAAACAAGCACAAATGTAATGTACCTTTATGTGTGTGTGTGAGGTAAATATTGGATATAAATAAATTCTCTTCTTCTGAAGCCTAAATCAATAGAGCCATTAGAGCCCAGACAAATCTTTGGCATACATATAGACACTGTTAGGCATTCTTCACCTGATAAAACCTCTTCCAATGTTGATATTTTATATGCAACATGAAATTGGTCTTTTACTCAGCACATCAAGTCCACCTTTGTTTTCATCCTTTATGCATCAACAACAGTATGTGGGCAGGGAGATATAAGGCTTGAAAGGAAGAAGAGATATTAGGATGAAAGCGAAAAACAGCTGAGAGTGTGGGGATGACAAAGAAACTCAAAATTAGTTTTTCTTCTCATTTTCTCTTATTTCTTTCAGTGCCTCTCCATTTTTCTCTCAGTGATTGCTTTCTTCTTATCAGCACTCGTTTACAAGGGCCATTCCCTTTGGACAATACTAACATCTTCTGTTCTGTGCTTCCAAAAAGAGACTCAAAATCAGAACATAAATTATTCAAAAGCTTTTTAAAACAGCTCTTTCACCCAGGGTTAAGGATCTCTTTATAAAACCTCAAAGTCACAATTGCCACTTGAACACAGGACCCACTTATTTAACCCCCTTTTCATTATTCATAGTTGTAATGAGGGTGGGGATTGGAGGGGATTTATTCAGTCAATGAATCAGATTAATTCAATTTAAAGGTGAAGTGTGTAATCTCTGAGCCAACTGCAGCACTAAACAAGACACAGAAAATATGTTTTATTAATATACTATTTTCAAAGGTGTACCTGTCTTCAGACCTTTTCTACTTCTTTAGCTGTACTGAATACACCTATAACTAAACTACAAAATATTGCCAATTTCTTCATCTGTTTTTGCTCCATCAGTAAAAAATTGTTTCAAACAAAGTCAAAGCAGCAGCCACGGTACCTCCAAGCGGCACACAATAGTGGTTTTCCACTCCTAAATGAAACAGTGTTTTTGAATAAATTGCTTAAATGAGTGATTTAGTTGGAGTAGAATTAACATACTTCTCTACTGTTTGCCATATAAAGATATGCCATAAATAGTATGGGTAGTAATGTTGTATGCTATTTTGAAATCACTTGTTTTGTTCCTTGATGAATCAATGTTTTTGAATCAATCAGTTTAGTGAATTGAGTCGTTAGTTGTCTCCCAAGTAAAAACACCATGCATAATGCATATGTATTCCACCATTTAATGTTTGTATTTTATAAGGGTATTTCGTCGTCCAACACTGGACTCTGATAAACCCTCCCACTCTGCTGTGTAAGGAAAGCTGTGACAGTTGAATGCATAAAGTGCCAAAATTCCACACTTCTTTTTTTTCAGGTTGGTCCAGCTTTATATTAGGTGGCCTTAACTAATGAGTACTTACATCAAAAAAAAAAGCACAGTGTACTTGCTGTGGTCATATTGTATTGCATATTGTATTGCAACTGCTATTGAGGAGGGATACGGGTAAGTTAGGACAGGTTTGGTGGTATGGGTATGTTTAAAGGGGTGGTTGATTGCGATTTCACTTTTTTAACATTAGTTAGTGTGTAATGTTGCTGTTTGAGCATAAACAATATCTGCAGAGTTGCGGCGCTGAAAGTTCAATGCAAACGGAGATATCTTGTCTTTTAAAATTCTGGAAGTTTAATGCCTACAAAAACGACTGGTAAGGGACTACAACGAGTTACTTCCCGGGTCTGATACGTCACAAACCCAGATAAACCCTGCCCCCAGGAACATGTAAAGTAGAGGGCGAGGCCATGCTGTGCTGCTTTAGAGAAGAGGAAGAGAAAACTAGGGATGCACGTAAAAATCTATTCATTTGAATCGTGATTCTGTCTTCTAACGATTCTAATGGATTCACAAGTTTCAAAAATCATTAAAGCAGCGGTTCTTAATACTGTTACTCGTGTCGCCCTGCTCTGCATCTCTCTCTCTCTCTCATTCAGATCGTCAGATCAGCTCCAACAAACTGTTCCAATTATACACTTATTTTCACACAGCAATGAGAAGCATTATAAATGGACACGCGTGTGGTTGCTGTGCTGTATTAAAGATTTAATCAGGATAAAACCGTATATTAAAAGCTAACAGAAGCAGTAGCACTTACAAATAGCAGCGTATTTAAAAGTATGAGACAACAACAACCAAACATATCATTTTTGATGCACACACCTTAAGTGAGCACACAGAGAGCCGTGTCTCAGACAGCTTGCCATTATATAAATTATTTTTTATTTTTTTGCACGTTATTGCACTAAAACACACATATGCAGACAAAATTAAGTAAAAATTTAAGCCTATTTTGGCAGTTTTCTCGTTGGGATAAAAGCGTGTCATATCCATCCTAACATGAAAACAGCTTAAAATACCCGCTACTGTTTTGTGCCATTAATGTATAAAAAAAAGAAAAAGAGTAAAGCACTCTACTCAAATCTGCTCTTAAATAATTGCCCTCTTTTTTTAGCTTCAATGAGTATTAATCTATATTTAATGTATAATTTATATTATGTTTATTTGTGCTATTGCTTTGTTCATTGGTTCTTATTTTATTACTGATTTTTGTTAGTTTGGTTGTTGTAAAAGAGAGAGAAACATTTGACTGTTAACATCTAAGCCCATTCACATTCTTAAAACATAAATAGTATGTTACTGCACAGAGCGCAAACTTGTTCAGCCATGCTTCCTGTACAACTAATTTATTTGTAAGCCCTGCAAGACAACTTTGTCCTGCACTGTTCTATTTGTCGAGAACTACAAAAAATATGTATTTTCCTCAAGGAAACTAACTGTCTCTAAGTTACCGTTAGACAAATTCTCCTTCCTCAAGAGCACACACTCATATACAGTGCCCTCCAAAAGTATTGGAACAGTAAAGGCAAAATTGCTTTGTTGGCTGTGGAGTCAAGACATTTACAAATATGATAAAAAGATGAAAATGAGACAAAACTACATAATGTCACGTTTTATAATTGGGTGATTCGACACATAGATGTTTTACCAGCTAAGAAGTTCAGCACTTTTAGAGTTTCATCCCCCTATCTGATGTGAGCAAAAGTATTGTAACAATTGCCTCACAGGTCTTTCTAAGTGATCAGCTGTGTCCTGTTGCATTCATTCTTCATATATTAAAAGCAGGGAATACACCATATCAGTTATATCCATTAGTCCTGCATTCTGAATCTTGCGTTCGATGATGACACACTCAAACCTGAACACTGAAGATGAGGGAGCTGACTTTGAGAGAAAAGCAAGCAATTTGGATGCCAAAAGAAAAGATGAAGTCATTTAGAGCTCTAGCAAAAACAAAGGGCATGAAGAAATCAAGAGTTTGGAAACCACCAGCGATACCAGCAACCAACAACTACCTGATCGGCTGAGAAAACAACAGTAGTTAATCACAGACAAATCATAAAAGCTGTGAAAATGAACCCTTAAAGACGTGTCTGTAAATCACCAACAACTTCCAGAAAGCTCTGACAATCTATTGTCCTCAGGAGACTTTGACACAGAATTACAGATGCTACACAGCAAGATACAAACCTCTGATCAGCACTAAAAATAGAAAGACCAGATTAGAGATAGCAAAAAAGCACAAAGGTGAGCAAGAAGAGTTTTTTAACTGTGTTTATGGACCGGTGAGACAAAGCTGAACCTTTATCTAAGAGATGGGAAAGCAAAAGTGTGGAGAAAAAATGGAACTGCAAAAGGTTCCAAGCATACAGCCTCATCTGTAAAGCATGGTGGAGGTGTTGTCATGGCATGGGCATGCAAGGCTGTCTCTGGAACAGGCCCTCTCAACTTTACTGATGGCTTAATGTATGATGACAGTAGCAGAATTAATTTGGAAGGGTACAAAACCATCTTGCCTAACAACATTCAAGAAAATGCAACCAGATTCATTGGCAAGTGCTTCATATTGCATCAGGACAATGACCCAAAACACCCTGCCAGTTCAGTCAAGGAGTTTGTAAGGGCAAGAAATGGAAAGTCTTAGATTGCCCAAGTCAATCTCTAGATTTAAATCCGATTGAACATGAATTTCACCAGCTGAAGAGGAGAGTAAAAGCAGAAACTCCCCAAAACGAGCAACAATTGGAATTGGCTGCATTAAAGGCTGAGAAAAAGTATTTCAAAGGATGAGACCAAGAGTCTGGTGATGTCTATGGGTCACAGACTCACTGCTGTGATTGTGCGCAAGGGATCTGCAACTAAATAACAGCTTTTAATCTTTTATATCTGCCTTATGTTCAACTGTTCCAATACTTATGCTCGCATCAATGAGTGGGATGAACTCTAAAAGTGCTGTTCTTTTTATTTGGTAAAACAAGTATGTGTTGAAACTGCTAATAATAAAATGTGACATTATGTAGTTTTGTCTTATATTCATCTTTTAATCATATTTGCAAATGTCTTGACTCCACAGCGAAAAGAGTAATTTTGTCTTTACTGTTCCAATACTTATGGAAGGGACTGTATCTCACTCCAAACATCTGGAGATCAACACATCTACCAGGACACATTGCATTAAGTGTGATCAGCAAACCAGAAGATAGCAAAATAAAGTTCAGCCTTGTATGGCCTGTTCAAAAGAGAGATATTTCTGCTGTTACGAGTACACTTCTGTGATCTTTGCAAATTGCCAAGCTCTTAAGTGAGAAATATTAATGCTTCAGTTATGCGGTTTCATCTTTAAAGACCATCCCATTTCATTTCTCATTACATGCAAATGTTTCCAATACAAAATACACCAGCTCATATTACATCATCTTTGCACTCTCTTCTCCACATCAGTTCTCATTCAAAAATGAAGCATGATGGAATATAGGGACATGAAAGGGCATGCTGAGAAATTATGATAATTTTGACAGTGGCAGTGCAGAATTTGAAATCTTCATAAGACGGAGAGAGCTGTGCAAAAGATAAACAGGAGCCCAAAAGTTTAAGACCAATAGTGAAAATGCATTAAATGGAATGCTTCCCATAAAACCACATCCCTACAGAGTTAATCTCCAGGAATGTTTGAACATGCAGGCAGAAGTTGGGTACATGCTGCATCATGGAATCCATGTGCTCAGCCAAAGATCCACTCTGCCACGCTCTTGTCATGTATGCTCTAAGCTTCAAAATGCCTTTCAGACCACAAGTGGATGCAAGTGCCTTAAGAGCTGGTGTGTTTCTGCTGCAGGAGGATGGGAACCATATTGGACATCCTGACTCCTACTTCTCTAAAGTTCTCAAAGGCCCAACAAGACTTGTGTAATTAAATAGGAAGCTTTTGTGTTATTGTGTTTATAGATGATAGATAATTTTTACAAAACTTTAATGTATAACAATGTATAACAATGTATAAGTGTAATCGAAATGATTGAAAAATTACAAATTATTTACAGATTTACTAAAACAATATCAGTGCAAATATTTTTACAGGAATGACTGAGTAAAACAATTTTTACCTGAAATTATCTACAAAATTGAGAATTTTTATTATTTACATGGATTGTTAGAGTTTATATTGATTTGTGTGTTGCTGTTTTTTTCAGTAATTCTTTAGAGAATTCTTTAGTACTCCTCAAAACATGGTGTGGCACACAACGGAGTGTTGCATGGCACACACATGTACTTTGTGAGACGCCTCTCCTTTCTCTTCCGAGAGCTGGAGAGGCAGGCCTTGCAGTGCCACCTGGTCCTGCTGCCCTGCGTGCTGGTCTGCGGGACTTCAGCAGGGAAATGCCTTGCTGTTAACCGGAGAGGAGTGTCCAAAGCAGGGTGGCCCCCTTTGGGTGGACAGGACCAGGTTGTGCCATACTCCTCCAGCAGCCCTGAACTCCAGGGAAGTGGTGACCTGTCCTGTTGATAGTAAATTACATTTTTGGGGAGTTAGAAATAATGTAGAGTGTAAGTAAAGGACAGTTTGTTTGTGAAGACAACACTTGTGCATTGTAAATATAAGTTATGGTTATTTTAGATGGTTGTGTAAATTTCTAACCTGACAGTTGGCGGTGAACAATGTGAACAAGCAGATAAAAGAAGATCTTCTTATACCACTTTCTTGTTTTCCTGGCACACTCAAGAAAGCCTTTTACCATGTCAGCCCTGTCGACTGCCCCCATCTTTTTGTTGTATTCAAGGACACAGTGAGGCTTGACCTTCCTCTCACCGGTGACATGATCGACTTTTCCTGTGGCTGACATCATGGAGGAGTGTACCGTGGTAAGCATAAGAACATCTCTCTTATCATGCCATTTTACCACCATCTGTGTTCTGTTCTGTCTGCATTCAACTTGCCCTTTCACCATTTTTCCAGTGAAAACCGGTATTCCTTTCCTGTTGGCCCGCACAGTGCCACAGGCCCCTGTGCCATGAGAGAGGAGGTGCTGGAACAGCGATGGACTGCTGTACCAGTTGTCCACATATGGCGCTTTTCGGTACGGTACGGCTCAGTTCGGGTCAGTTTGTGTTTCCACCACAGTTTAGTACCGCTATAGAGTGGGCGGGATTATTCACGCGTCGTTATAATTGCGCCGCCTCTGCTGCCGTGACATCATCGTAAACGCGCCTCAAGCAAACACAACAAAGAAAGGAGACGGAACAGTGTTCTTCATTTTCGGCATGTAGATGTTTTTAACAGCAATGGAGAGGTCTATGAGAATACTTGGGATTTACCCCCAGCAGCAGAGACTGCGGTGGCAGTGCCACGGGCTGTAGAGGAGGGCAGAGATGTTCGTGCAGGTGTGCTGCGTTACTTGATTAACGTTAGTTAACTACTCATGTAACATTAGCGTGTTCTGTAAAGTGAATTATCAATAAACCTTTGAATATTTCAAAATGTACAATGTATCCCTTGTTTTTTTTATTTATGTGATGGTTTTTATAATCGTGGCATTAATCATTTGTCTTTTTCAAGAGGTTCATTATGTGCTCATACAATAATACATTTTTAATATAGTCTGGAGGTACACTTATTCGATCAGATTGTTTTTAATTGAAGCAAAACACAGATACAGAGGTAAAAATATAAACAGAAAACATACTCTGAAAATATAGCAAGTTCAAAAGTAACGTTATACATAAGGCTTTTTCCTTCCGCGTCGCCCCATCAATCTCTCGCTGGATCCGCTCCTCGGCTATCAACGAGAGGAACGTCTATACTTCCTCAACAGACAACAAAACAGCTATTTTGTGGTTGATGCAAAAATGTGCGTTTGTTTAAACAGAAGTTGCGTCCGATCCTTCGCTGGCTGTGCTGATTTAAATCTAGCGGGTCGGGCTGTAGAGGAGGGTCTCGTGTCGCAAGTTCAGTGACGCAGTAATGGCGATTTTCTCCGGCCAATCAGTGATCAGCAGAGTTTACACGTCACGTTTTGGTAACGGTACGGATCGCTTGGAACCTCGGCTGAGGTGGTACTAAAAAAATTATCAGGTACCAGGTACAGTACCCAGTGGAAAACCCCCCAAAAGTGAAACGTACCGAACCGTAACGTGCAGTACCATGCAGTGGAAAAGCGCCAATAGAGGACGCGGCCCTTTCCCCGTTAAGGTGCAAGTAGGGTCATTACAACCGAACCAGATATGATCAGCACATCACACAAGACGAAAAACTTCACTCTGAATCGGCTTCTTTTTGTAGGAATGTACTGGCGGAAGGCCAGCCTGCCTTTCCATTTCATCAGTGATTCGTCCACACAGAGATCTTTATATGGGACAAAAACACGACGAAAGGAGGAGGTAATGGCAGTAAATATGTGTCTTATTTTGTGCAGTGGATCATGGTGACTTACTCTTGCACTGTTGGTGAAATGCAGACAACGGAGGAGCAGGAGGAAGCGGTCCTGTGAAAACAGCGTTCCAAAAAAAGGGGTCTGCAGTAACGGGTCGGTGCTCCAGTAATGCCGGAGAGATGGTTTTTGATGACTCCCATCAGAAGAACTGCCATCAAGAACAAGTACATTTCTTTGATGGTAGTTGGCACCCACCTTGCCATCTTTCCCAACACTCCTGGTGCCATCTTCTCCTGGAGTTCTGAGGCATACCTATTTGTTTCCTCCACAATTTCTCCGACAAGCTCCTCTGTAAAAAACAGCTTGAAGCACTTGACCTCAGTGGCAGATGCAGGAGGGGTTTGCATTCCAGACTTCGAGCTGTCAAAGGTGATACCTGGTCCAGGAGGGGTAAAGTTGCTGGTAGCTGTCCAGGGAGAGCTTACCTGCTCTGCTAAATTGGATGTGTCTCCCTGTGTACGAGTTGCGGCAGAGAGACCAGCATCACCATTTTCAAGGCCCTGGAGATTGGGTGGGAGCTCATCATCAGAATCGCTCTCGCTTGTCTCGCTGTCAGAATATACTTCTTCATCAGAATTAAAAAAATATTTCTCTAATCTCCTCATCTGTCAGTTTTTTTCTCAACATTTTTACAGAAATTGAGGTTTTGATGTTTTTGGTAAATTATTTTCCTCAGGTAATTGCACTATTAGTGTGTTGACGCGAGTCTGACGGAACTGAGGTAAAAATGATGTCACAAAAATGGCGCTGAGGCATAATTTTATTTCAAATTCATATTTTTATTCAATTTCAATTAACATTACATTTCATCCTATGGCAATTCATGACTAAATATATATAGGTCTTTTAAATATTATATTGATATTATAATCTCAGATAATAAGCGCAGCCATATCCTTCATTACCATGTACCGTTAATGCGGGTGAGAATCGGATCTAGATTTACAGGCGTTGATTCATCCTCTTCTCCCGAAATACATGAAAATAAGAGGCCGGTGAACTGGGAGAAAAATACAATAAACTTCATAGTTATCTACACAATGTGCATCTGATATAAATATATGTAGTTCAAGGTCAAATTAATGGATTGTTATTGCCGTTTCCATAGAGAGTGTGCATTTTACAAACTATATATTTATTGTTTTGCTACTACTTATGTGAATTTAAATGTCTGAAACTTAAAATAAACATTATGTGGTTGAAAACAGTCAATAGTTGTGGCACTGAGCGTGTCTGTCTCTGGACCAGCGCCAGCCAATGCGCGAAAGCGGATTTGAATTCAGCAGTTGATGACGTAACGCACTGAATGTTCTAATCACGTAAACATCAGCCAAGACTGATTCCACCAGTGTGATCATACGCGTTAAAGGGTTAAGCCCCTCTTTGCTTGGTCTGTCCATAACTGTGTGGACACCAGGAATCACTTTCAGGACAACACCCAGGCCACGGATGACCCTCAAGGCTCACCCTGTGCTTGATATATTCTATTGACTCCCCTGGGCCTAATCCCACGTGAGTCTTGGTTACGAGTCGTTCCACGTCATAGCATGGCGTGATTGATCTGGTTCCCATACATACAGTACGAGTGAAATATCAAAAGGGAACGAACTTGGTTACTTTGGTAACCTCGGCTCCCTGAAATATGGGAACGAGTGCTGTTCCTGTCCATGCTATGAACTGCACGCTTGGTTGCTTCCTTCGAACAAATCTGAATTAAAATATAAAATAAATTATTTTGATTTGCTAAATAAAAAATGACTGTTTATAATTGACTGTAAATTGTAAATTGACTGTTTATAGACAATATTGGCACAAATATCAGCATGTTTTCTCGGTACAGTTATTTGTGTGATTTCATAGAGTATGATTTATTCTGCATACCATTCCGAATCAATTAGAGCTGGGTGAAGAATGCTGCCACAAAAGATTTCCTACACTTAAAATAGATTTTCACTTCCTTCTAACAACAGCAGTAGGGCTACACGTTTTGGGATACATCTGTGCAAATTAGTTTTCTAATTCAATCAAATGATTTATGGACAGAAGTTACATGTGTTTTATCAATTTGATGGTTTGGATTTTATCAGTCCACACAAAAGCCAGTTGCGAATCTGATCGTAGCATAATGACAGTGATGGTTACGCAGCTGTAATAATGGAGGGGGCTCTAGCTGCATATAAAGAGGCTGTTTACATCTGATTTATGGACAGGTGCGTTGTACCACACTAGCAGACGGGAGAGGTCCTGAGGCTGCAATTAACTAATGATGCTCTCAACCAGAGCATCTAATGCAATATTTACATTAGCATTACATTACATTTGCATAAACTTGGTCTTTATGTTAAAACTGTGTCTTCAGAACTAATCTGACCAAATAGCAGTTACCAAGGGGTAATGTGTTGTATATTTTGGATTTAAATTCGACCAAACTATGTTTATATGTAACCGACTAAATAAATAATAAACCAGTCATAAAGGGAAAAAAAATTAACTGATTAACTCGTGATCAACTTGTAAGACTAGTTTTATTTAACTAGCCATGGGTTTTATTCTGGGTAAGTGATCACAAACCAAACCTGAACCAATCAGCTTTGAGCAAATTAACATATATCTGAGTGTTTTAGAGACAAAAATGTCACAGTTTTTCTGCTATTATAATAATTATATTTATTTTATATTTTCTTACATAAAATATTATATTATATTTATTTTATATTATAATAATTATATTTATTGTATTATCCTTAATGCATTACACATTATACACGCAATTATATCTTGACAATTAATATTTAACTTAATTTAAATTAATATGAATACATAAATACGAAAAAACTTTAGGATATTTGAAGCTTTTAAAATAGCTAAACTTATGTTTTCTTCTAGTCTCTTTGTAAACCTCTATAAATTATTAATTAAATAAATGAAATGTATTACCTTAATATTTATATTTTTCTTCAGGCACCTTCTCAAACTTCCGTGGCATCTGCAGTGTTTTTTCCTGCCTTGTAAATGTGTTTAAATGCATTCTATTTTTCATAACGATGAAATGTTTAGCACACAAGTGAATTGTGCTGACTATCTCGAGAGTGAAATGACACTCTCCATGTTTCCTGTGATTGGGTATTCGTTGCAGATGCCATATTGTCAAGTGCACGTGCTCCAGAGTAAATCGTAAACTCTGGAACAATAAATTGATAGAGAGCATTTATAGTAAGCGTTGTGAACCCGCTGAACCCAGCGTCATCTGTCTTAGATTTATTTGGTTTTGTCAGTTGTAAACCTGCTCTGAAATTCAACTAACTTTGTAACAGACCACCTGCTCCGCCTAATCTATTTCAAATACCCTGCCCCCAAATGATAAATAAAATCAAAATTAACTGTGGTTGGTCATTTTATATGTTGCATCATGGAAATAAAGGTGACCTTATCAGGAATTGATTTTTTATTATAACATGTTTTCTTATTCAAGTTTTTCTTTCAGAACATAATCACAGCTGCCTTTCCCCACCCCCATCAAACAAAGATGAAAACAAAAGAGTGTTGGAGACATACGTCAGATATACAGGTTCACACCAACACCTGCGAAACTGCAGCATTGTTCCATTGTCACCTGCAGAGTAATTGAAGGGTAGACCTACTGTTTCCAAAAGCGATGTGACCTTTAAATGTCAAGAATTATGAATAAGATGCTGCATGTAATCTAAAGATCTCTAGAAAGAAGAAGTGATCAGCTATAAAAATGCTTAATAGTGTTAAAACATTTCACCAAATGAATACATGTCACTGATAAGTACTCATATAGCAAATATTCATCTTAAAGTGCTATATATCCCTGAGTGGTGCATGGACCGTTGACTTTTAACATCTGTCTTTCTATACCACCACCTCTCTGTCCTCTTCTGTATGGTCTTCAGTGGGCACATTGGCCTCAGGGTACCTTTTTATATCAGCAGAAAAGACACTTAAAGTAATTTAACAAGTAATAGAGCGGAGCATCTCACAGCTTAACGGTTCAGTTGTGTGGGCATATGAAAAAGAAATACACAATCCACCAAATGTAACCAAAATGAATTATTCATGCCACCGGTAAAGCATTCGGGAGAGGAAATACCAAATGCCATTGTGGAGGCATTCAAACAAAGAGAGTCAAAGAGCAAAGACAAGCCACGGCTAATGTCTCTCTGAAGTAAATGTATTCAATCATTCAGAGGAAGGGGCAGAGAACATCCAGAAAAGACAGACAAAAGTGTTTATATTTATAATCCTTTATGTTGTGGTATTTAACACTTGTGACCATGAAAACAGATGCCAAAGCCAGTGTTATTTAGAGGATACATCTAAATCCACTCAACCAGATTATTCTCATATTATTTATAAATTCAATAACTCATTGGAGTCACAGACATGTATGTATGTATGTATTTAATACTACTTCTACTAATAAAACATAATTTTTTTAATCTTCCCATCTGTACTACATGCCCAGGACTTGTTGTCTAAGCTCATTTTGAGGAATTCTTCTAAGTATTAAATGTGTTCACATCATCTGGATTAATAGAATATGCATGGATATATTTGCAGGGTAATTTAGAAAGCATCGCACATTTTTTAGCTAATTACTATTAATGTGCTTATAATTTGTGAGTGATTGTGAGTGACCTTTTGTTTTGTGAGGGGTTGCATTGCTAAGAAAAATAATTTACATAATGTAAATGAGTTTGCGTACAAAAACAGATGCAGTGGTGCATCAATGGTACATCAATGGGATTTTGTGGCAATGAAAATTCTATAACCATGTAAAAATGTATCATTCACAAATGGCAGATCATTCAACCTTCGCCTTTAATTAAGTTCTTGTTAATTTCCTGTTTAAAGCATGTGCTTACAAGAGAGCAAGGTATTTATAGCTCAACATCTCTGCCTTAAATGTTTCTTATCTTACTGCCATTACTTTTATAGCTATGGATGAATGCCCCACAGAATTCATCTGAGTTTTTATCTCAGTGACCCTTGCATCTCTTAAATTAGATTTATTTTTAGCAGAACTGGGAGGTCAAGACTGACTGCCCCAGCGAGACCCTGCTGGTAGATGATGTAACTACACCATTTGGGCATCATTCATCGATTGAATGCCATCCAATAATGACTGTGCATTTTGATAAAATATTTGATTATCATTATTAATGACATACAATATTAAACAACATGTTTCTGCTGATGTCTCACCAGTGCAGTGGCCCTTTTTGAAGGGTTCTGAAAGCAAAAAAAATGACTTTTACATATAGAGAAAGCCTCCAGGATGTCCTTTGCCACAAAACTATAGACAGATAAACACTGTTGCACAGAGATGCAGTGCATAAGAACAGTCATACATTGTATAACGCTCTTGTTCACAGATCCATAATAAGGTCCAATATGCCTGCCACATCAGTCAGAGGAAAATTGCAGTGGTGCATGGCACTTCAGCAGGAAATTACAGAGCTCCCATTGGGAAACTTCCTTTCAACCAGTAAAATAACATGCTGAGGACACAGTGACAATGTTCAAGCAATCAACCATTCTTGATGTTGATGAGATTTGAATATTAATGATGGGTTGCATTGTAAGAACACTTGACTTCAGTACTTTTAAATTGAGAAAGACTTTTGTAATCTTTGAGAGGTGGCTAATTATGAAAATATGTTTTGACTTCTACAAAGTATTTTTCCCAACCACATCAAGAAGACCACGCACTTATGTGAAGTTGAGTAGAATGTGCTATTTGTTTCATAATGTTTTCATTAAACATACAAGCACATGCAAAGCAGTATGTGAGCAAAATCAGCATTAACTTCAGCAGCAGACTCACATTGTGCATTCACAACAATGGAGTTTTTGCTGTGTAAAAGAGCTGCAGTGCTTTAGAGAAAATAAAGTGAGTGCTGGGTCATGCCACTTTTAACAATGGCCATAAATTACAAAATGATTATCAGGAGTGGGCCACTGAGAATTATTACAAACTTGATCACTGTGAAATCTAATTAACATGAGAAAAGGGGTCACATTTACATCCAAGTGGTTTTTAATCTACACAGAGCTGAGCTAAACCACAAAGTGTAGCTAAAGACTACATAAAACATCTGGATTCAAATTTAGTGAACTGCTGTAGACATTCTCCAGCAATATGATAGATGAAATGAATGGGACATTAACTAACACACTGAAATTAATGTGTTTTTTATCTTCTTTTATAATCTCATACATTTTTGAAATATGTTTTGTTTATTTTTTTCTTCCTCTGTTCTTTTTCTGCTTCTGCATGACTTATGATTGTGGGAAACAAAAGTTATTACCAAAAAGGAGAGGGAGCGGGAGGAGAGAGAGCTGACCTCGGGAGTCATGATTTTATGGAAAGCCATAACAAGGGCATGCAAGCATAATGAATAACAAAATCCAGCATGTTATCTTTCAGTCACATCCAACGAGGAGCCTATTCAGAAAGAAAAATAAGCCTAAAATATTCCGTTTCTAACTATGAATCCAGATTTATAATTTTTGGTTGTAATTATACTGTTATTATAGCCATACTTTCTGACCGTTCTATTAATTAGTTAGTTAACAGAATGGTTTATTTAATTTTGTATTACTTTTACTTACAAAATATAATATTTAGTCATGTAATACTTATTCCACATTTTGCATGCTTTTCACCACATACTTTTTTGATAAATTGTATGTTTGATGTTGATTTCAATGTTAATTTCCCCCCAAAAAATCACTCTGTTTAGCACTCCACAAAGGTCTACACTCTGTTTAGACTTAATAATTAAACTCTCATTATGTCCATAATTTAGCTAATGTAAATTAATCACTTTTGTTACAGGTATAATTTGGACAAGAACATTGATTGTATTAATATACTGGCACTATTTAACATTTCATTATATTATAATGTTAATATGCACTATCACAACCTAAATTTTGCATTCAAACGTTTTGTATGATAAGATAAGTCAAGCTTTCAATTAAAACAACCTGATGTGGCTTGCTTTATCATTTTGAAAAATGGCCAAATGTAAAAACACGATTTACATAATGTCACAATTAATGAAGATGGGACAGACCACATTAGACTGGGCTCACCTTCATCCTCCTTGCGACAGCCAGAATTGGGGGCAGGTGGTGAAGAGATTTATTAATCAAAGATTCAAGATTTCTATTCATCACATACACAATTATACAGAATATACATTTCAGCAGTGAAATGTAAGTCAAGTCCGCTCCATGGACAGTACAATTATATGAAATACAAACACAAGAGAATATACATAAATATAAGTATGGGAAAAAAATTAAGTAGAAAATAAAAAGTAAGAACAAAAAATAGAAATGACTAAAATCTAAAATAAAATGTGCAATAAAATAATGTGCAGGACAGTATACTGTAGACTTAATAAATAATAATAATAATATAAGCAGGAATGTGCAAACCGGTTGCACATGGTATTTACATAGCAGCAATCACGAATGGTAGACAATAATGAATATCTTACTGATTTTTAAGTGATTACTAAATTGAGTCATGTTGATGTTATGAGACCGAGTTTGAGTTTAGGAGCCTGGTGGCCTGGGGGGAAAAGCTCCTCCTAAGTATTTCAGTTTTTGCCATCATGCTACAGAAGCGCTTGCCAGATGGCAGCAAAATGAAGAGACGGTTACCAGGGTGATTTGAGTCCTTGATGATTTTAGCAGCTCTGCTTTTGCACAACTCTCTGCAGGGCTTTTCAGTCCTGATTGTAGACATTTCCATACCACACTGAGATGCACTGAGTCAGTACACTTTCTATGGACCCTGAATAGAAAGTTTTCAGGATTGCTGAAGAGGCAAACTGAAGAGGGTCCAAAGTAACAGGGATGGAGGAGCAAATGTGGTTCTTTACAAGTCTGTCAAAAACCTTCATGATTATTGATGTGAGGGCAACTGGACGATAGTCATTCAGGCAATCAGGTTGATTGTTCTTAGGCACAGGGATAATGACAGATTTTTTTAAAGGAGGTGGGAACCAGTATATCTACCAAAGTATAGATACTATAGAGCAGTGGCTGGCAACAGGTGGCCCACGGGCCAAGACTGGCCCGCCAGCAATAATATCTGACCCACAGCCAGATTATTTTGAAAGAGTATGTTTCTGAAATAAATCGATCATTACAGAAACAGTTACTCACAATCAGAGTATGTGAGCGGAGCGCGGAGTGGAGCAGTGTGATTTTTACTAGAGCGAGGAGCGGATTTTTTAAAAGACGGAGAGTTGTGGTTTTCACTCTCTCCAAGAGCACTCCACCACCATCACAAGTACAATTCATGCCAACGACCTGTATGTCACAAACAGATCACGGAGAGACAGGTAAGTGGTAAGACAGAGGGTTTATTAATAATGGAGGACTGTAAAGGTGATAGGAGCAGGTGCGTGACGTGGTGGGGAATCCAATCTGACGGTGTGTTAATCAAAGTTCCTTTCTTCGGAGATCGTGGAGCTGGGAGCTCTATCTTCGGCGATCGCGGAGCTGGGAGTTCTATCTTCGGAGATTGCGGAGCTGGGAGACACAGGAAAACAGGACGCACACACAGGAGGATCGCTGGAGAGGTTTCTGGGAGACAACAGTACAGGTTAGTAGTAGCAACGAGAGAAAGGTGAGTCAGGTATTGTTCAGGGTAGTGAACCGTAGACCGGACGATGAGTGTCAGAGAGCATGTGGTATTTATGGATGTGCTGATTAGGAGTGCAGGTGCGGGTGATCAGAATTCAGGTGACTGATCTGGTGATTGTCGTGGGCGGCGGTGACTGGGACTGTGACTCTCTGACACTGTAATTGCATATTTAGCAATAATTCACATGTAATATTTAGCTAGCTTGATAGAGAAGGATCACTCAAATCACGAAAAATGTGAAGGCTATATAATGACGGCACTGGACATGAGCGGTAATTTATAGTTCTCAAGGAATTTGACCATTGCTTCTAGTCTACATACTGAATATTTTCAGCTGAAAGCATTATCTAAACAAGTACTAAAACTAGGGTTGGGTATCGATTCAGATGTCCCGATTCGATTCAATTTCGAATCGCAAGCTATCGATTCGATTCAATTCTTGATTTTTCTTTTTTTTTATTAAACTCAGTGAATATAGTTTTTTAAGCTATTGATATTTCTAACATCAGTTTACAAATGGTGAATTAATAAAAATAAATTAGGAACCACAGGCCTGTATTTTAAACCTATTCTTTTTTTTGTATAGGGTCCTTTCTTAAACAATAATAGGTTGTAAAATGTTCTTCATAATTTTTTATGGTAATCAGAGGCATTAAACATAAATTTAATGTATCCCAATCAAATTAAAATTAAACCCTTTTATTTTTTGGCAAACAAAGTGCTGCACAACAGAGGTTTACTGTTAAAATTTAAAAGAAAACAAATGGGATTATTTATTTAAACAAAATATGTATTATTATGTATTAGTAGTAGTAGCGTTGAGTCTTAAGACTGCTAAATAGTAATATATTCTGACACAGTTTCTAAACTAAACTTTTATTTTGATGGGTTGCCGTGAGGAACTTGCAGCTGCTGTGTATTATGTGATATGACGGTAGTTTTCTCAAATTAAACTGTAAAATGCTAATGAAATGACTCTCAGAGCAGCAGTGTGTCAATATCACCATATAGTGAGATGGCAGAAGATGAAAACACAGCGACCGTCATCCGCGCTTTAGTATGTGTAACATTATAGTAAATATAACAGTGTGTCGCGCCATCCACCATTCATTCATTGCGGAAATCATGGCGCCTTATGCGTGAAATCAAATGCTTCCACAGATTTATAGTATTACTATAGCATTTCACCTGAGCATTACGAATCACGTGCATGGCTTTGTTCTTGGTTCTCATTAACAGTTTTTCCGCCATGATAAGCACTGAATGAATGACAGGCTTTCTGTTGTAACATCGCGCAAGGCAAATAAGGGTGATATCTAGTGGAGAAGACTAATGATAAGAATCACATTAATCGTATCTTGTTTTAAATGTGTGCTGAAATAAATACCGGAAAAGATCGATTCACCGCTTTTGAGAATCTACATCGAATCGATGTCATAAAAAAACGATTAATCGAAAAAAAAAAAAAAAATTGTGCAGCCCTAACTACAACACTTGTTCACACGCAGTCAATATCTCAATAATGCTTTCAAACAAATTTAATCTTACAGTGCTACTTCATCTGTATCCGATTTCGAATGAGCAGAAATCCGTAAGAAATGCATCGATCCGTAGGTAAAATAACTGACGAAAACGTAGTTATTTTCATCATAGACTAAATTTGCACCGCAAAAAGCAGCTATTATAATGCTGACAACCATGTTATTAGCTTGTCATGTGGACGTGGTTGTAAGAAAGAAAAGTTTGCACACCAGCGTTCCAATAAGCCACATATTATCCTTTGACTACGTTCTGGCCCGCCATCTAGTGGCAAAATTCTTACTTGCCGACCCCTGCTATAGAGCTTACGAAAGAAATCACAACACTGAGACCAGTCTGATGACAAATGCCTGCTCATTCCCATCCATCCAGGGGCAATTCTATGATTTTTATAATGGGGTGGCACAGGGGGGGCCTAGATCCAGTCAGGGAGGGCCCATGGGAAAAGTAGTGTGCCCAAACACAAGTGGGATGACATACAAAGTGCCCTTTGCGACATACAAAGTGCACAAGTGCCTGAACAACTCGTCTCTCTTTTTATAAATAAAAACCACCGAACAGGCAATATTTGTTCTCAACTTCTTTCATTGTCCAAACAGATATTGTGTGTGTGTGTGTGTGTGTGTGTGTGTGTGTGTGTGTGTGTGTGTGTGTGTGTGTGTGTGTGTGTGTGTGTGTGTGTGTGTGTGTGTGTGTGTGTGTATCCTTTTCATTTTTTGTTACACAAAATTCTGTCTAAAAAAAACCTCTAAACTAATCATCAATATTACACAAATAGTATATTTAATAGCCATATTATTATCTGATTAAAGACAAAATCATGTAATGTGAAGATGTTCTTGGACATTGCAAACGAAAAAAAAATATGAGACTACACGCAACGTTTGTTTTTATATTATTATAACCCCACATTTTAGCGTGTACCATGTCACTGCAGACAAGTTGGGAAAGTGATTGCGCCTTTAATCTTTGAAACAACAGGAAGTAACGTAACATAACGATATTTTGTCATATTTTGAGGGGGCGGGGCCACCCCGTACCCCCCCCCCCCCCCCCCCCCCCCAGACATGCCCCTGCATCTATCACCATCTATCCACCTCATTCCTGACAGGCCTGACTCATAATAGCATTCGATCTTCATTACATTGTGTGATGGGCAGTTGTTGTATAGAATTAAATGCCATTAACCTTTGAACATTTTCATTGTTCACATGTGTGGGTCATTAATTATAGTGGCACTTGCTGACATATCTCTAAATAGTAAATGAACATGTCTTTGTTATTTATATTAAAATCTTATTCAAATTATACCTAGACATGCAATACACACCAGTCATGTTGTCTGAGGAAAGGCCACAAAATAATAAAAGCAGCCAGAACACAATCTGTATACCACAACACTCTGACAGATGCTTCTGGGGGATCCAGTCATGAACAAATAGATTAAAAAACTGTTTCTACTATATACAAGCCATCAGGCATCTGCAGTTTACTTAATACCTCTGTATTACACAGCTCTCTGCTTGATTCCGATTGGTCAATCAGAGACAAATAGTTCTGAATAATTACCCTTGAATACTCATCTGAAAAAGCTATGTTTCCAGCATAGCTGGGCTCCTATTTTGTCTCTCCACTCTCTCACTAATGAGCTAATGATAATAAACTCACAAATGTCATGTCAATATTTGTATTATATTAAGCTGCATATTAAGCCAGTTAGCTAGATATTGTGCAGCACGCATGTCATTATCACTGAATACAGAAAAATAAAACATTAAACTGACTAGGACAGTGGCCCAAAGTGGAAACTGACCTGATAAAATGCTGAAAAGAATTGTTTGGGGGTATTTTACAGTCTACTCAAAATGATACCTCAAGTCTGCTGCCTTGAATTTCTTAGTAAATTCTAAGTGGTGCAAACTTGACAAACAGCAGTAATGAGTAGGTATATTCCCTCAGAGCTTTGCCTACTGTTCTGGCAAAATTATTTTAAAGTTAAAAACAAACAATGGTCCAGTAATGTTAATACAATTTTGTTCAAATTACTGGTCTTTAATAACATTTTCAAAACGTTAGCACATAACATTATTTATACATTGCTTATAGTGATTTTCTCTGAATAATTTTGTTGGATGTTAGTTTTTTAACATCTTACTACCTGTTCCAGTGTGAAGTAACATTACCACTGTACCCATTTTATCAAGCTTGCGCATTTTATCAACTTTTAATTAAATTAATGAAACTCAGAGTAGACTTTATTGTTACAAGTTAGAAGAGATGGAAACAAATGTGCCAGAAAATAATGATGAGGACATTTTACACTTCAGCTTAAAAATCTGACTTCAATATCCAACATTTTTCTAAACCTTATGTCCAGGACATTTCAATAAAGCACTCAGAACTGAGACCTCTTTCATGTGTTCAAGGTTATAGCGCAGTCTCACAGAGAGAGAAAATACACCAATCGTTAAATGGCACTGCGTCATTGCTCAAGGTTTGCGTTCGTACGCCTCCTCATCATATAAAAGCCTCTGAACGTCTCGCTTTCGCAGACCTGTAAGAGTAAGTTTAGAGCAGTGGCCACAGTTCACCACAGCTTTGCGCACGGCTGGCCAAATGTACAAACGTGAAAAACTTAGCAAGGAAAACGTTGTTTAATTTTACCTTCGCTATCTGTTGATATTTAACAAACTAACATGGAGGTTAATACTACGCTATCAGGACGCAACATCATAGACTTGCGCATCTTAACGCAGAAACTTCTCTCTTCGGCGAACCGGTCCCAGCAATTTCTGGACAACGAAACGGAAAGCGTCTCCGAGGAGGATTTGGACGTGAATACAGACATCTATTCTAAAGTTTTTGTTACTGTAATTTATGTGGTGTTGTTTGTAATCGGATGTTTGGGGAACTCGATCACCCTGTACACACTTCTCACGAAGAAATCTCTTCAAAACCTCCAGAGTACGGTGCACTATCATCTGGCGAGTCTGGCCATATCCGATCTGCTCATCTTGATCCTCTGCATGCCCATTGAGTTATACAACTTCATCTGGGTGCATCACCCGTGGGCTTTTGGCGAGGCTGTTTGTAAAGGGTACTACTTTCTGCGGGACGGCTGCTCGTATGCGACGGCGTTCAACATCGCCAGCCTGAGCGTGGAGCGCTTCATGGCCATCTGCCACCCGTTCAAGGCGAAGAGCATCATGTCGCGGAGCCGCACCAAGAAACTCATCAGCGCCATGTGGGTCGCATCTTTTCTCCTGGCCACTCCGATGCTTTTCACCATGGGACAGCGACTGATAAAAGACGAATTTATATGCACCACTATCGTGTCCTCGATAACTGCTAAAACCGTCCTTCAGGTGAGCGCGCACAGCACTTTTTCCAGGATTGGGATGAGTGGAGCATTTTTTTATATTTCTGTATAAAGCCGTGGTTATAATTCCGTTTTGTCTTATGCATGAATAGGCTAGCAGAAGCTTAAGTGACTAATAAAAAGTAACAACCTGTTGCGCATATATCTCTCAATACCTGATCATTTTAAAAACAAACGCTGTCTACATCCAAACATTGTCACTGATTCCCACGATTTAATTAGTGACAGTATTTAAACCGTGTAAAACGTTAGGCTAAATGTGCACCCAGTAATTTGTTTCCGTAATGTTTCCCAGTGTACGTAATGAATAAAAAGCACGTTTAAGAAATAATGCAGACTCATATAGCCTTAGATAAAATCTCCATTCTTATCAGTTTTCAAGAAAAGGCTGTTTAATTATTTTATGGAAAGGGTCACCCCTCATTAGTAGGCAGCCCCTCACTGCAGAACAAAGATCGAGGGAGCGGGGATGGAGCCACATCTAGGGGTGGAGATAGGTGGGTTTAGAGATCAGGGGGTGGAGACGGGTAGGTTTAGGTATATGCAAGGTGGGAGGAGTTGGATCTGGATCCAACCTCGCCCCCTGCATCGTGTGTACTTTTGTGTCCTCATGGGTGACATCACATGACCAGCAGCGTCACCAAGCTACTACTACTTCTACTAATACTGTTGATTTTACTTGCTGGCAGTTATTAAGCAATTTTACTGCACAAAGAAGAAAAGTACATCTAGACAGATACTTTTATTGATTTAACCTTATGTAGTTGGGTTGATTCAACCATATTTAAAATATTTTGCAGTGTATTGTGTTTTATTCTAAATCACAAGAGTATAGTGGTTAAGTTATTTAATATGCGTTTTGCCCTTTGATTATTTTGGAATTGCAAATTAAATGTTGATGTCTTGATTATTCACACACATTAAAATGGAAGGTAGCAGGATCCTTATTGCTTCCGATGTGAGCACTGATGGTCAAGGAAGTCAAAATAAATCAGTCATTCTAACGAATTTAACCATTGCTGTCTATTGAAAATATTACTGCAAGTCTACCACACAACCCGTATCTGTTAATTTGAGTAACAAGTGCCAGGGTGTGCTCCAAAATAAGGATTTGCTATCTTACGAAAATGGAAAGCACTTACAGTGCCCTAAATTAAATCTTGATTGCCTGGAAATAGAGACATTATGCTCTGATTCTTGGAAAATTGTCCATGCAGCCCTAAACATTTCGCCTGTCTTATTCTTTTTTTATTACACCAGTGCATCTAATTTAGATTGGAACACAATCCATTTACAAGGACAGGAGGTCTCCTGTTTGTAACACTCAGCTCTCTAACTTTTAATATTTGAAAAAAAAGTTGAAGCTGAACACAAGCACACCTGTGGGGTTCTAAGCAAAAAAATAATTACACTTACCCATGAAATAACATGACAACACACAGTATTTGAAATAAATGTAGATAATTGGAACTCATAGCACGGTGGACGGTGAGTCACCATCTGAATCAGACGGAGCACTGCATTACTGAAAAAGAGGGGACAGAACGTCCCAGGTTACGTATGTAACCCTGGTTCCCCGAGGGAACGAGACGCTGCGTCGAGACGCTATGGGGAATGCCATCAGCGTTGTCCAGCTCTGAATCATATGTGTAATCAGTCAAAATTGACGGCCAGACGTAAGGTGCGGGTGACGTCATAACCAGGATGCTTAAAAGCACGTGATGTGCAGCCGGCGCCAGCTTCCAGGAATGAAGCATAGCTCTAGTAGGGATGCCGGAAGTATGGCCCTGCGACGCAGCATCTCGTTCCCTCGGGGAACGTCTAGGTTACGTACGTAACCTCCGTTCCCTGATGGAGGGAACGGAGACGTTATGTCGTGACGACATAGGGGATTTACCTGGAAGCCCCGAACATCTCTGACTAAGAGAAAACGCCAATGAAATTGACTAGTGGATTTTGCATACCTGAGCCACTCCCCATGCATACGGGTATAAAAGGGCGACAGGTGCATCCACTCATTAGGTTTTACGCTGAGGAGCCGAGACGAGTCCCTGGCAACCAGCGATGGTTCAAGATTGTGGCATGGGGACATAACGTCTCCGTTCCCTCCATCAGGGAACGGGGGTTACGTACGTAACCTAGACGTTCCCTATCTGTCGGTCACTACGAGTTATGTCGTGACGACATAGGGGTCCTATGGAAAGCGCCACAAGCTGAACCCCGTCACAACCTTGTGGCATGCAGATGTTGACAAGCGAGTGCGTGACAGACAAATGCCATGCAAGAGGTTGCAACCTTCCTACCGCTCCAGTGCAAATTCGCTAACCTTGGTGCCCACCGGGACCACTGAGTACATCGCTGCTGGAGATAGCCAAGCCGCTGTTCCTTTCCCCATGGAATTGGAAGGGATTTCGACCTTCAGTGAAAGACAGCTTCAGGTCTTTCCTATTTGTTGTTACAGCTTGTCGTAACGGCAGGGAAGCGAGCCTTCCATAGAAGGGCGCTACGGAGGCCACATCCTGCCCGAAGGGAGGTAACATGTGGAGACACTGATATGGACTGGCCCAGGCTTGGGGCAGTACTACATACAACGGTAACCGAGTATGCACTGGAACGGGGTTAGGCCCGTGGTGTTCTGGTGGAGGGAGTTCTGTGCATACTCGGCCCATGGGAGAAAACGGCTCCAGCTGTGCTGATCTTCCTGGCAGTATGCCCGGAGGTACCGTCCGAGTTCTTGTATCTTCCGCTCAGTCTGGCCGTTTGTCTGGGGATGGTAACCGGAGGACAAGCTCACCGTGACTCCTAACAGGCGGAAGAAGGCTTTCCACACATGGGAAATGAATTGTGGACCACGATCCGACACAATGTCTTTGGGCACCCCGAAGTTCCGGAAGACCTGCTGAAACAGGTGTTCGGCCGTCTCCAGGGCCGAGGGTAATCCTTTGAGAGGGATCAGTTTGCACGCCTTTGAAAAGCGATCCACTGCTACAAGGACACAAGTCTTTCCTTCAGATTCGGGAAGGTCGAAAGGAACGAAAGTTTTCCCTTCTGGACCTCCCAGCGGAGCAGGCTCCGTAAAAGTGGCGGCTCTGATGTCTCGGTTGATATTCCAGATGATGGGGTTGACTATGAGGGCTGGAGGGAGAATTGGCTCGGGTTCTGCTGGAGAATCGGGGGAATGTACTCGGGATAGAGCGTCAGCTTTACAGTTTCGGTTTCCAGGTCGGTAGGTGATGATGAAATCGAACCTAGTAAAGAATAAAGCCCAGCGGGCTTGCCTGGGGTTGAGCCTCTTCGCTTGTCGGAGGTATTGGAGGTTCTTGTGATCGGTGATGACAGTGAACGGGTGGTTTGCTCTCTCCAGCCAGTGCCGCCACTCCTCTAGCGCAAGCTTGATGGCTAGTAGCTCCCTGTTTCCAATATCATAATTTTGTTCCGCTGGGGTCAGTTTCTTGGAATAGTATGCGCAAGGCTGGAGGCGTGGAGGCTCGCCGAACAGTTGGGATAGCACGGCCCCCACCCCTGTGGTGGAGGCGTCTACTTCCACCACGAATGGTACTTGGGGGTCTGGGTGCCGGAGAATAGGGGCCGTGCTGAATGCGGTCTTCAGGCTGTCGAAGGCTTCGTGGGCGTTGGGATTCCAAGACAGGGACTTGGGCTTCCCGCGGAGCAGGGTGGTAAGCGGGGCTGTGAGCAGACTAAAACCCTTGATGAAGCGACGGTAGAAATTGGCGAAGCCAAGGAATCTCTGCAGTTCCTTAATCGTTTGGGGAGTCGGCCATTCTGCCACATCTGTTGCCTTCCCCTGGTCCATCTGGATACCTTCCCTCCCGATGATGTATCCCAGGAACTGCACCGTGGGGCGATGGAACTCGCATTTCTCTAGCTTGAGGTACAGACGGAACTGCCGGAGCTTCTGGAGGACCTGCGCAACGTGGTGGCGATGGTCGGCCAGGTTCCGGGAGTAAATAAGGATGTCATCTATGTACACTATCACAGAGCGGTGGAGGAACTCCCGGAACACCTCGTTCATGAATTCCTGGAAGACGGAGGGAGCATTGGAAAGGCCATACGGCATCACGAGGTATTCATAATGGCCAGAGGGAGTGATGAATGCCGTCTTCCACTCATCGCCTTCCCGGATTCGAACGAGGTTGTACACGCTACGCAGGTCCAGCTTAGAAAAGATGCGGGCCCCACGGAGTTCGTCGAGCGCGGCCGGGACCAGGGGAAGTGGATAGGGGAGCTTGGTAGCCTGGGAGTTTAGAGCTCGGTAGTTGATGCATGGCCTCAAGCCCCCGTCCTTCTTACCCACGAAGAAAAAGCTTGACGCCGCTGGGGAACTAGACGGCCGGATGTATCCTTGATTAAGAGCCTCCTTGATGTATTCCTCCATAGCCTTGCGCTCCGGGATGGACAGTGAGTATACTCTACCCTTGGGGAGTTTATATCCAGGCAGCAGATCTATCGCACAGTCCCATGGCCGATGAGGTGGTAACTGGGTGGCTGCCTGCTTGCAGAAGACATCCTGGAACGCCCTGTAATCCAATGGGATTGTGGGATTCACACTGGTCTCCGGACTCTCAACCCGCGTGGAGGCGACCTGAGCCGCGGGTAACTTGGGAGGACCTGGAATGTCCTTGAGACAGTGTTGATGGCAATATTCGCTCCAGCGAATTATATCACTTGATTCCCATTGGATTTCTGGAGAATGGCGGATGAGCCAGGGACGTCCCAGGATGATATCCACGGTTGGTCCCTCCAGTACCAGAAACGTGATCTCCTCCTCATGCAGGTTGCCAATCTTCAGCTTCATCGGGGGAGATTCAAACTTAACCCACCCACGCCCTAATGGTTTGCCAGTGACGGTCTCGACTCGGAGTGCTCGGAGGTGTCGACGGCGGGGCAGGCGTAAACGACTCAAGAGGTCTTGGGAGATGAAGTTGCCTGAGGAGCCCGAGTCGACCAGGGCAGAGGCTGTAATGGAGTTGACTGGGGTAAATAGTTGAACAGTCAGTACAGACAATGTGGAAATGTCAGGGTCGCACTGGAGTGTACTAACCGCTGGGCGTGGGGTTCGGTTGGGGCAGGACCTGATGAAATGGTCAGCCGAAGCACAGTAAAGGCACAGCCCCGTTGCCATCCGATGAGCACGTTCCTGACTCGAGAGACGGGTTGTGTCCACCTGCATGGGTTCTGGTACTGGGGAGCCGTGTGCGGGTGAAGCAGGCTGGCGGGCGGTTTCGGCGGTTGGCTTTTTGCATCACTGCATCATCAAGGATCACTCAAATCACGAAAAATGTGAAGGCTATATAATGACGGCAATGGACATGAGCGGTAATTTATAGTTCTCAAGGAATTTGACCATTGCTTCTAGTCTACATACTGAATATTTTCAGCTGAAAGCATTATCTAAACAAGTACTACAACTAGGGTTGGGTATCGATTCAGATGTCCCGATTCGATTCAATTTCGAATCCCAAGCTATCGATTCGATTCAATTCTTGATTTTTCTTTTTTTTAATAAACTCAGTGAATATAGTTTTTTAAGCTATTGATATTTCTAACATCAGTTTACAAATGGTGAATTAATAAAAATAAATTAGGAACCACAGGCCTGTATTTTAAACCTATCCTTTTTTTTGTATAGGGTCCTTTCTTAAACAATAATAGGGCCCTTGTAAAATGTTCTTCATAATTTTTTTGGGTAATCAGAGGCATTAAACATTAATTTAATGTATCCCAATCAAATTAAAATTAAACCCTTTTATTTTTTGGCAAACAAAGTGCTGCACAACAGAGGTTTACTGTTAAAATTTAAAAGAAAACAAATGGGATTATTTCTTTAAACAAAATATGTATTATTATGTATTAGTAGTAGTAGCGTTGATTCTTAAGACTGCTAAATAGTAATATATTCTGACACAGTTTCTAAACTAAACTTTTATTTTGATGGGTTGCCGTGAGGAACTTGCAGCTGCTGTGTATTATGTGATATGACGGTAGTTTTCTCAAATTAAACTGTAAAATGCTAATGAAATGACTCTCAGAGCAGCAGTGTGTTAATATCACCATATAGTGAGATGGCAGAAGATGAAAACACAGCGACCGTCATCCGCGCTTTAGTATGTGTAACATTATAGTAAATATAACAGTGTGTCGCGCCATCCACCATTCATTAATTGCGGAAATCATGGCGCCTTATGCGTGAAATCAAATGCTTCCACAGATTTATAGTATTACTATAGCATTTCACCTGAGCATTACGAATCACGTGCATGGCTTTGTTCTTGGTTCTCATCAACAGTTTTTCCGCCATGATAAGCACTGAATGAATGACAGGCTTTCTGTTGTGACATCGCGCAAGGCAAATAAGGGTGATATCTAGTGGAGAAGACTAATGATAAGAATCACATTAATCGTATCTTGTTTTAAATGTGTGCTGAAATAAATACCGGAAAAGATCGATTCACTGCTTTTGAGAATCTACATCGAATCGATGTCATAAAAAAACGATTAATCGAAAAAAGAAAAAAAATTGTGCAGCCCTAACTACAACACTTGTTCACACGCAGTCAATATCTCAATAATGCTTTCAAACAAATTTAATCTTACAGTGCTACTTCATCTGTATCCGATTTCGAATGAGCAGAAATCTGTAAGAAAGGCATCGATCCGTAGGTAAAATAACTGACGAAAACTTAGTTATTTTCATCATAGACTAAATTTGCACCGCAAAAAGCAGCTATTATAATGCTGACAACCATGTTATTAGCTTGTCATGTGGACGTGGTAAGAAAGAAAAGTTTGCACACCAGCGTTCCAATAAGCCACATATTATCCTTTGACTATGTTCTGGCCCGCCATCTAGTGGCAAAATTCTTACTTGCCGACCCCTGCTATAGAGCTTACGAAAGAGATCACAACACTGAGACCAGTCTAAAGACAAATGCCTGATCATTCCCATCCATCCAGGGGCAATTCTATGATTTTTATAATGGGGTGGCACAGGGGGGGCTTAGATCCAGTCAGGGAGGGCCCATGGGAAAAGTAGTGTGCCCAAACACAAGTGGGATGACATTCAAAGTGCCCTTTGCGACATACAAAGTGCACAAGTGCCTGAACAACTCGTCTCTCTTTTTATAAATAAAAACCACCGAACAGGCAATATTTGTTCTCAACTTCTTTCATTGTCCAAACAGATATTGTGTGTGTGTGTGTGTGTGTGTGTGTGTGTGTGTGTGTGTGTGTGTGTGTGTGTGTGTTTGTGTCTAGTGAACTTTTGTAAAAAAAAAAATGCTCATGTTCTGTTGCTGCAGATACATGGCTGTTGGTGTGGTCCCCACTAGCCCTCTCTGGCCGGCTCTGACCTGTGCTGCCAGGTTCAGGGCTGCTAATTTGCTGGCCTTCTTGCCCCTGCCTGGTGGATTGGCTCTGACCTGACCTGCACTGCACTCTACTGCATCTACCTGTCTTTGACATGCTTTCTTCTTGAAGAGACCTTGAACGTATTGCTGCAGTGCCTTACTTTGTCCCCTTTTCATTTTTTGTTACACAAAATTCTGTCTAAAAAAAACCTCTAAACTAATCATCAATATTACACAAATAGTATATTTAATAGCCATATTATTATCTGATTAAAGACAAAATCATGTAATGTGAAGATGTTCTTGGACATTGCAAACGAAAATAAAAAATATGAGACTACACGCAACGTTTGTTTTTATATTATTATAACCCCACATTTTAGTGTGTACCATGTCACTGCAGACAAGTTGGGAAAGTGATTGCGCCTTTAATCTTTGAAACAACAGGAAGTAACGTAACATAAGGATATTTTGTCATATTTTGAGGGGGCGGGGCCACCCCGTGCCCCCCCCCCCCTCCCTCTAGACATACCCCTGCATCTATCACCATCTATCCACCTCATTCCTGACAGGCCTGACTCATAATAGCATTAGATCTTCATTACATTGTGTGATAGGCAGTTGTTGTATAGAATTAAATGCCATTAACCTTTGAACATTTTCACTGTTCACATGTGTGGGTCATTAATTATAGTGGCACTTGCTGGCATATCTCTAAATAGTATGAACTATTTAAGTATGAACACGTCTTTGTTATTTATATTAAAATCTTATTCAAATTATACCTAGACATGCAATACACACCAGTCATGTTGTCTGAGGAAAGGCCACAAATTAATAAAAGCAGCCACCCAGAACACAATCTGTATACCACAACACTCTGACAGATGCTTCTGGGGGATCCAGTCATGAACAAATAGATTAAAAAACAGTTTCTACTATATACAAGCCATCAGGCATCTGCAGTTTACTTAATACCTATGTATTACACAGCTCTCTGCTTGAGTCCGATTGGTCAATCAGAGACAAATAGTTCTGAATAATTACCCTTGAATACTCATCTGAAAAAGCTATGTTTCCAGCATAGCTGGGCTCCTATTTTGTCTCTCCACTCTCTCACTAATGAGCTAATGATAATAAACTCACAAATGTCATGTCAATATTTGTATTATATTAAGCTGCATATTAAGCCAGTTAGCTAGATATTGTGCAGCAAGCATGTCATTATCACTGAATACAGAAAAATAAAACATTAAACTGACTAGGACTGTGGCCCAAAGTGGAAACTGACCTGATAAAATGCTGAAAAGAATTGTTTGGGGGTATTTTACAGTCAGGCCATACGGACACCTAGCCCAGTACAGGGGCTGACCGGAGACCCGGGCGAGCTAACACCAGTACTGGGCCTGGCGTCAGACTGTATACGTCACGTATATGCGCAATGCTCTTACGGGACACAGCAACGCTAAGGCTGGATCTGCCTCCTCCGAGGGCAGTGCTTGCAGGTTCACCACCTGATCGCGGAAGGGCGTGGTGGGAACCTTGGGCACGTATCCAGGCCGGGGTCTCAAGACAAGGTGAGAGTAGACCGGCCCGAACACAAGGCACTCTTCGCTTACCGAAAACGCCTGGAGGTCCCCGACCCGTTTGATGGAAGTGAGCGCGGTCAGGAGCGCTGTCTTAAGAGACAGGAACTTCAGCTCGACTGAGTCCAGCGGCTCAAAGGGGCCCCTCTGAAGTCCAGCCAGGACGATAGAGAGGTCCCAAGAGGGCACAAGGGGAGGCCTGGAGGGATTCATCCTCCTGGCCCCCTTCAGGAACCTCACGATGAGATCATGCTTTCCCAGGGACCGGCCGTCCACTGCATCGTGGTGAGCCGCAATAGCGGCTACATACACTTTCAAGGTGGAGGGTGACAGCCTACGCTCCAACCTTTCTTGCAGGAAAGAAAGCCCTACTCCAATTGTGCATCTTCGGGGGTCTTCTCGCCGAGAAGAACACCAGGTCGCGAACAGACTCCATTTCAGTGCGTAGGTTTGCCTTGTTGAAGGAGCCCTAGCCTGAATGATGGTCTCTACTCCCGCCGGTGGTAGACCACTCAAGTCTGCCGCGTCCCGTCCAGGAGCCACTCATGGAGGTTCCATAGATCTGGACGCGGGTGCCATATGGTGCCGAGCCCCTGAGAAAGGAGGTCCTTCCTCAGAGGAATGCGCCAGGGAGGTACTGTCGCGAGGGAAATTAGTTCGGGAAACCAGGTCCGGGTGGGCCAATGGGGCGCAACCAGCAGGACCTGCTCCTCGTCCTCCCTGAGCTTGCACAGTGTCTGTGCGAGTAGGCTCACTGGGGGAAACGCATACTTGCGTAAGGCCCGAGGCCAGCTGTGTGCCAGTGCGTCTGTGCCGAGGGGGCCCTCGGTCAGGGAGAAGTACAGCTGGCAGTGGGAGGACTCTGGGGAGGCAAATAGGTCTACCTGAGCTTCCCCGAATCGACTCCAGATCAGCCGGATCGTCTCGGGATGGAGTCGCCATTCTCCGGGGAACGTGAGCTGTCGTGAGAGCGCGTCGGCCGCACGATTGAGCTGCCCCGGGATGTGAACAGCACGCAGTGACTTGAACTGCGTGTGACTCCAGAGGAGGAGATGGCGGGCGAGCTGTGACATGCGGTGTGATCGTATACCCCCCAGCCGGTTGATATACGAGACCGCCGCAGTGTTGTCCGTGCGGACTAGCACGTGCTTGCCCAACAGCAGTGGCCGGAACTGCCGCAAGGCTAAATTCACTGCCCACAGCTCCAGGCAGTTGATGTGCCAAAGCAGTCGGGGCCCTGTCCACCGGGGTTCCTCCGTGAGGCGTGCCGTCATGCTCACCGAGTCTAACTCCACACCGAGAAAAGAGATTCTCTGCACAGGGGAGAGCTTGCTCTTTTCCCAGTTGACCCGAAGCCCCAACTGGCTGAGGTGCCGGAGCACCAAGTCCCTGTGATCGCCCAACTGCTCTCTGGATTGGGCTAGAATAAACCAATCGTCGAGGTAGTTGAGGATCCTGACGCCCACTTCCCGTAACGGGGTAAGGGCGCCCTCTACAACCTTCGTGAACACACGGGGAGACAGGGAGAGCCCGAAGGGGAGGACCCTGTACTGCCATGCCCGACCTTCGAACGCAAACCGTAGAAACGGTCTGTGGCGCGGAAGGATCGAAACGTGAAAGTAAGCGTCCTTCAGGTCGATCGCTGCAAACCAATCCTGGGGCTGAATGCATTTGATCATGCGCCTGTGCGTCAGCATCTTGAACGGGAGCTTGTGCAAAGCCCGGTTCAAGACTCGCAGATCCAGGATTGGCCGAAGGCCACCACCTTTCTTGGGTACGATGAAGTAAGGGCTGTAAAACCCCTGCCTCATCTCGGCTGGAGGGACCGGCTCGATTGCATCCTTTGCCAGGAGGACAGCAATCTCCTCGCGCAAGACAGGGGCGTTCCGGACTGCCACCGACGTCTCGAGAAAGCCGTTGAACTTGGGAGGTCGCCTGGCGAACTGAATCGCGTAGCCGAGTCGAATTGTGCGCGTGAGCCAGCGGGACAGGCTGGGCAGCGTGAGACACGCCTCCAGACGCTGTGCAAGCGGCTCCAACGGCACAATCGACGTACCTGTGGTGGTGCAGCGAAAGGGAGTAGGGGTGGATGGCACAGAAGGTGGTGCGTTCTGAGGCATCCTCACCGAACTCCCTGGGTCCCGAACGGGACTGGCCAGAGGTGCGTGGGGAGGAATGTCGTCCCCGAACCGTACTCTCTTGGCTACTGGCAAAATGGGTCGTGGGCGAGAGTGAGGAGGCAGGGCGTCGCACACTGTCGTCCCATGGACCTGAGAACCCGGAGGAAAAGGAAATTGCTCTTTCTTTGAGAAGGTGGGGAACAGAAACAAAACGAAACAGAAGATTCTCCTCCCGGCCCTCCACCGGGGGAAGGAGCGGCGCTGTTCTCGCCGTCTCCTGAGAAAAAGCAAACTCCAACATCTCCGGGTTGCCCGCGTCAGGGCCGCTTCGTCGACTTCCTGGACGACTTGGGGCCTGGCTGGGACGTGGGGGGCGCCGCTCTCCTGCGAGAGGCTCGACGCACCGGCCTATGTGTCGATTCGGCCTGGGGCGGAGCGGCTCTGGAGGACGCAGGAGGGCGCCCACGGCGACGGGCAGACTGAGGCCTGGCCCCGGGGGCAGCGGTGAATGGTGCATCACGCCGGGGCAGGATGTGCTGGATCGCCTCGGTCTGCTGCTGTACCGCCGAGAACTGCTGGGCGAAGCCCTCGACGGTGTCGCCGAACAGCCCTCCCTGGGAGATGGGGGCGTCGAGAAAGCGTGCCTTGTCGACGTCCCTCATCTCTGCCAGGTTGAGCCAGAGATGGCACTCCTGGACCACCATGGTGGACATCGCCTTCCCGAGGGACCGCGCCGTGACTTTCGTCGCTCGTAGAGCGAAGTCAGTCGCCGTGCGCAGCTCCTGCATCAACCCCGGGTCGGTACTACCCTCGTGCACCTGTTTGAGCGCCTTGGCTTGGTGAACCTGCAGGATAGCCATGGCGTGCAGGGCGGAGGCTGCCTGGCCCGCAGCACTGTAAGCTTTGGCCGCGAGAGCGGCTGTCAGCTTACAGGCCTTGGACGGGAGACGCGGACGGTTCCTCCAAGTGGCGGCGTTTCGTGGGCACAAGTGCACTGCGACCGCTCTCTCCACCTGGGGAATGCCCGCGTACCCCCTGGCCACTCCGCCATCGAGGGTAGTGAGGATGGAGGAGGCGGACGAGCGGCTTCTGGCCGTGAAAGGGGCCATCCACGAACTCGTCAGCTCCTCATGCACCTCCGGGAAGAAAGGTACCGGGGCAGGGCGCTGTTGTGAGCCGCGCCCCGCTCCGAGAAACCAATCGTCCAGCCGCGAGGGCTCGGGACTGGGCGGTCTGTTGACCTCCAGCCCGATGCTCACGGCTGCCCGGGCAAGCATGGCCGTCAGCTCTGGGTCCGGTGCGGCGGTGGCGACAACACCCGAGGGGGGCAGCCCCACCGCACCTTCATCCTCAGAGGACGTGAACCCATCCCCCGATGCTGCGATCGACATCCTATCTACAGATGGCGCACCGAATGAAATGCTGGGCGCCCCGTGGGACAGACCAGCGCAATCACCCGGGAACCGGACGGGATGTTCGCTGCGTGAGGAGTAAGAGGTCCGTGGGGTCGTGCCCGGCGGAGAGGCTCTTACAGTAACCCTCAGATCTCCCAGAGCGTCAGCCGGCGATCCTCTGCTCGAGCCAGAGAGATCAGCACGGGTGGCGGCAGAGGGTGCCAATCCTTTCATAAAGGAAAGGCGAGATCGCAGCAAAATCATGCTCATACGCCCACAACAGACGCATGAGTCATCCACGAACACAGCTTCAGCGTGTCGGCGGCCCAGACACTGAAGACAACGATTGTGTCCGTCATCCGCAGACAGAAAACGACCGCAACCAGAAGGACACGGACGAAACGGCATCTTGAAAAAGACGCGATCGTCCGTGATTTGCTCTTTTAGAATTTGCTCTTTTAGTTGAAGTGCCCAGGGGAATCGCTGATGAGAGGGACTCCGCTGATCGCACCGTTACGCCAACCGGGAACAAAACAAAGATGAACGGCTTTGTGGAGATCAGCACTCTTCTCATCCACTCGGCTCCGAAGCAAAAATATAATGAGTGGATGCACCTGTCGCCCTTTTATACCCGTATGCACGGGGAGTGGCTCAGGTATGCAAAATCCACTAGCCAATTGCATTGGCGTTTTCTCTTAGTCAGAGATGTTCAGGGCTTCCAGGTAAATCCCCTATGTCGTCACGACATAACTCGTAGTGACCGACAGATAGGGAACCAGGGTTACATACGTAACCTGGGACGTTCCCCTCCGGGAACATCGAGCTGCGTCGAGACGTTATGGGGAACGAGATGTCCACGCCGCCATACTTGCAAATCCCTGCTTAGTGTGTGGAATGCACAGCTATGGCAAGGGAAAAGACAAGCCAGGAGTGGCTCGCAGAGCCAGGTCGTAGAACCTGGAAAGTTAGGGGCGTAGACCACCCACCAGCGTCACAGATGTCCTGCACAGGTACACCTGCCAGAAGGCCTTGGAGGCCGCCATACCTTAAGTAGAGTGAGCCTTGATTCCCAAAGGCGAGGGGAGATCAGAGGACTCGAGGTCATAGGAGAGCATCCAGATCCACTACTTAGCATAAGCACCCTGGCCTCCACCGGAGGAAACGTCTAAATAGAGAGTTTTGCCTACTGAAAGGCCACCAAGAGGGGCGTGGTAGGTCGCTATAGCCGCCACGTAGACCTTCAGGGTGGAGTGGGCTAACCCTGCGGAGAAACGAGCCTGCGAGAACTCCAGCACTGTACCAGCAGGCAGTTAACTGGATCAAGCTGGCAGTCTCCGCACCCTGAGTCTCAACTTCAGGGCGTACAATTTCCTTATTGAGGGAGCTCTAGATTAGAGGATGGTCTCAGCAACCTCAGTTGAGAAACCAGAGGCTATGAGTTGTGCCCCCTCGGGAGCCACACCCACAGTTTCCACAACTCTGAGCGGGGGTGAAAGATCATGCCCGCTGCCAGTGAGAGGAGATCCCTCCTGACGGGAATCCCCCATGGAGAGCCGTCGAGGAGAGAAATCGGGTCAGAGAACTATACTCGGCCCGGCCAGAACAGGGTTTTTCAATAGAAGGACCCCATCCATGCGTACTCTCTCTAGAACTCCCAGGAGCTGAGCGATCGGGGGAAGGCGTACAGACGAAGCCTCAGCCATGATTGTGCCATAGCATCCAGCCCCAGCGGAGCTGGATGTCTGCCTCGACAGGATGGCTGCTCCTATATTGCCACAAAGGGAAGAACCCGATATTTATACGCTTTGCCCCCAAAGCACATTTCAGGAACTTCCTGTGATGGGGAAGGAGTATGCATCTTTAGATCGCTCGTGACCACCAGTCCTCGGATCTGGTGTGAGACACGTGCTTGAAGAGAGCTTTCTGAACTTCAGTCGTGTGACTGAGCGGTTCAGTTAGCTTAGATCTAAGACGGACGCAACCCCTTTCCCAGGAACAATGAAGTACGGCTGTAGAACCTGGACTCTTTGTCTAGAGCAGGGACCACCTCGATGGTCTCCTCCCTCAGGAGAGTGCTCACTTCTTGTTCCATTACCAGAGCCTGCTCGGGACCCACCAGCATGGGAGTGACCCCGTAGAAAGGCTGCGGCAGAGCGCCACATAGCCTTGTTCTACAGTGTGCGTGACCCATCGAGACACATTTGGCAGCAGTTTCCATGCTGCCGAATAGTCTACTAAGGAAACCAGTCTCTCGAGACTGGTCTCTGGTGTACTTAGAGCAGCTAGCTCGGTGCCCTGGAGCGGAGGACCGGCAGGGGACGGACGATCTAGCTGCTCTAGAGACCCCCGAAGGGGTGGCGAGCCTCCCAGCTCCGCTACATTTCTGGGCGGAAGAGACTGAGAGAAACGCTCGCTGGAGACCGCTGCGCCCTGGAACACTGGCAGGGCTAGCAGACTGATCTCCTGAGGACACTGAGGAGAGACGGGCACCGTGTAATGCGGTGTACACGGCTCTTCCCCAGAGGGGCCTGCCCTCATAAGTCCTGGGCTGTAGCATCAGGACTGCCTTAGAAGCCTCCTATTGGAAACGACGGTCCTCAGACCCGCGTCATCTCTTAGGAAGACTAAAGAACCAGAGTCTGCTCAGGCAGGACCCAATAAGACACGCTTGGCAAGGGCTCCCACACCGCCAGATGACTTACTAAGGGAACCAGTCTCTTGAGACTGGCCTCTGGTGTACTTAGAGCGGCTAGCTCGGTGCCCTGGAGTGGAGGACCGGCAGGGGACGGCCGATCTAGCTGCTCTAGAGACCCCTGAAGGGGTGGCGAGCCTCCCAGCTCCGCTACATTTCTGGGCGGAAGAGACTGAGAGAAGCGCTCGCTGGAGACCGCTGTGCCCTAGAACACTGGCAGGGTTAGCAGACTGATCTCCTGAGGGCACTGAGGAGAGACGGGCACCGTGTAATGCGGTGTACACCGCTCTTCCCCAGAGGGGCCAGCCCTCAAGGCCCTGAACCATTGGCATCAGGGCGTTCTGGCCGAAGACTATCGATCTGCAGATCCGTCTTCGGCCCGGGAGCGTCACTCTGACTCCGATTCTGGCGAGTACGAGAAGTGACATTCCCCGAATAAGGAGCTGGAACACAATTGGGGCTGCTCCGCCCAGCAGCCCCAGCTGACCACCTCAACCTCCTTGGAGGAAGAGAGGTAAACATTGTGCTCTCACTTGAGAAGTATCCCAAGAGGCTCTTGTATGTCATATACAATATATAATTGTATATATTTCTCTACAATATATATACTGGATCTGATGGGAAAGGAAGAAGATAGGGGATCACCCTTCTTAATCTTTCCATCTAATCCATCTGCGAGCACAGCCACTGCTCCGCCTCAGCGGCAGCGTGGCAGGTGCTGCGAGGACGCAGGTGAAAACTCCCTCCTCAAAGAGAGTTTTCGCCTCCCAGCCAGACCATCGCAAAAACTGTGTGTATCCCGCTCGTGGGCAGGGAGGAACACAGTCTGTAACGTGATCTACTTTCGCCCTCATTTGCCTTTGATATGTCTGCTTCTAGTCTTTCTAATCTTTTTAAGAATAAACTTTCTTATTTCCTATCTTAATAGTAACAGACTCACAGAACACAATCGACTGACACACACAGAGAGCTTTGCTGAATGACAAAAAGCTGGCGCCGGCTGCACATCACGTGCTTTTAAGCATCCTGGTCATGACGTCACCCGCACCTGACGTCTGGCCGTCAATTTTGACTGATTACACATATAATTCAGAGCTGGACAACGCTGATGGCGTTCCCCATAGCGTCTCGACGCAGCTCGATGTTCCCGGAGGGGAACAAGACAATCAAGAATATGGCTACACATTGAAAAAGAGGCAAAGATGCAGAAAAACTGTAGAGATGCAAAAACAGAGAGATCCAAGTGCGATTGAATAAGGGATAAATTGATTCTGACAAATTCCACCAGTCATTGAGTGTGTGTATCATCCTGAGATCTTCTAGTCAAAAGAATGATAGTTGCAATAGGGGCTATTTCCTACAGGAAAAACAGTTTATCATGTTTCAATCTTGGCTGTAGCAATACATGAAATTCAAATGCCATGTGGGGCACAAAATTGCAGAAAGAACACATAAATGGTATTTTATTGCTTTTTGAGATGTGGTATTACCTCACCACAAAAAGTGTAAACTGACATAAATATGTATGTTACTGAAGTGTTTGTGTTCAGTAATGGCTTATTGAATATGGGCATCTATAGAGGTGCGCTGAACCTTTCACCCCCTTCTGTTTGTTGTTGTGATCTTTCTATTGCAGTTTGCACCTGAAATGAATCTAGTACTGCACTTGAAAGTACATGGATACAAACATAAAAATACAATGAGACTGACATCAGCAGGCTGTTGCTGTTGGCGAGGATAGGTGGCTGATAGCAGATATTTGTGGCACTGTGTTCTGGCAGATGTTTATAACTTGTCTCACTATAAAGAAAGGGAGCGAGGGAGGGTTGACTCAAAGTTTTCAGCTTCTGACACTTCACCCTTTCATTCAACAGTACTACACCATTCACAAAACACAGCTCTCTGAATTCAACACAACATGACACCTGCAAGAAGCACCTGCAAGAAAGACAGAACAAAAATATTGCACTGTTGAGTGAGCTCTGACAAAACATATTGCTCAAGCACTGGTTTGGGTGGTTTATGGCGACACAAATTTGTATAGTGACGTATGACAGTATAGGTATTACAGTGTGAATGTGGTTTATGATAACACTGTGTATATATAAAACACAATTAAAAAAAGGGCTAGTACAATTAATGAGATAATAGAGTAGGGGTTTTCAAACTGGGGCGCTAGGGAGTGGACTATTTAAGATGTATTAATTTATTATTTAAAAAATTAAAACATTCAAACCATGCTACACTACAATTCATAAATATTGCAGAAATAAAATTCATTTTGAAACACATTACAATTGTAAACAGTTGTTTTAAATTGTAATCATTTATCACACTATTACAGTTTTTACTGTATTTTTTATAAAATAATTGATGTGAACATAAGATACTTTTTAAAAACATTGAAAAAATCTTGATAATACTAACTTTTGACCAAAACTGTATATTTATTTCGGTTTTTATAGAGGTAAATTGAAATATTAATTAAATACGTTTTAATAAAATAGTTTTTAAAACATTTACAGAATTTAAATATTAATATATTATTTTGGTGTTTTGAGAAAAGCTTTTTTTCTATTGATAGCCTTTGTTTTTAACAGTAAACAAAAACGTAGCGTTATGTAATAGTGTTATGAAAATAAAATGTTCCTTTCTTGCAGTGTACATGCTGTTTTTCAACAGGTTTCCTTTCCACTGTTGCCTCAATCTATTATTATTTATATATTATTTATATATTTATATGATATAATCAGCAAAGATAGAGATGACGTCTGTTCGTGTCTGTCCACAGTAAGCTAAGAGTGCGTAGTGTACTGACGGGCAGGGCTGCATTAAGATTGCTCTGGGCCCCAGAGCTATGACTTACTGCAGGGCCCCCATCACAATAAAGATATATATATATATATATATATATATATATATATATATATATATAAAGCTTTAAATGGGATTTTTATTTATCCCATATCACAAAGATAATACTAGTAAAAATAAACTTACTGAAGACAAGTAAACAGTTACAAATTAGGCTATAACAGAACAAAGATCATAATAAATCGACCTATTTGAAATACTTAAAGCAATGAATAATATTATGATGTATAATGATTTTTTTACAAATAGACTGAATAGTGTCCACTGTATTCAATATACATTCATTCATATTTATTTTTACGAAAGTGATTCAGTCAAGGACAGTAAGTGATTTTCTTTCTGATGTTTCATTTACATTATTGACACAAATGGCAACAGCAGCTATATTGGGCTGCTTTAGAGAAATAGTTAATAACTAATACTTCTAGAGTATAATTAAAAACGTGTACTTTTACTCTTACTCAAGTACATCATTTTTTTAATTGTTTTTAATTTTACTTTGTTACTGTGGATGACGCTCCTCTCGTAACTTTATCTTAATACAATAAAAGTAAAAAATGCTTCAACTTATTCCAAACACGCCGTCTACTTTTCTTTGGGCAATGAGCGATGCCCATTCGTGAATGATTCATTATTTTGAGTCAACTCTGTTAAAAGGCTTGATCAAACCATTTGGCAAACCAGTAAATTGGTTTGCGAATCAGTTTGAATGATTCGTTCAGTTCCCTGCCGCATACGCTGAGTGTCTGAAGCGGTTCTCACTCAAGAGTTGTAACAGAAAGAGTGTTGAAGACATAGCTTTGGATCTACAGTCAGTTGAAAATCTCTAAAGGCTATTGTTTGCTAGCTTTGAAGATCTTTATGACCACAGCGTGTGATGTCTACGGTTCCCCAAGTATAGATTTGATTACAGTACACGATACCACTATGACATTACCAGTTTGTTGTACATGTACCTTATACATTAAATACAAAGTATTCATTAAATAAACTGTCACAGAGTGAAATGAATACCCGCCAAACCTGCGTTAGTTCCAGGCTTTTTTTAAGACACAATTAATATTGATATTTCACAATATTTCTAGGCAAGTGTAAGGTTGGGACGGAGAGAGTTGCATATGTATATGCTAGAAATGCATTATATATGTATAAGGCATAATTAATATACTTTAAAATATAATTCAGTGATACAAATCAGAATATTTATCAGCTGTTACTCCAGTTTTCAGAGTCACATGATCCTTCAGAAATGATTCATATATTGATTTATTACCAGTTACAACAGCTGGTTAGTAATGTTTTGAAGCTGGGATGCTGGTTTTTGCTGGTCATGTGCTGGTCTTAAGCTAGTCGGACCAGTTTAGGACCAGCATATGACCAGCTTAAACCAGACCAAATCAGCATCCCATGCTTCAAAACATACCTAACCTGTTTTTTTCAACAGGGAACAGTTTTGCTGCATAATATTTTTTTAAACCTGTGACATTTTGTTCAGAATTATTTTATGAATAGAAAGCTAAAAATAACAGCATTGATAATAAAATAACATATTGGAATGATTTATAGAGCAAGCACTTTTACTTTTACTTGAGTACAGTTTTGGGCTACTCTACCCCTCCTCTGGTAAGTTGGGTGCATTTTGGAGATACATGGTATGGCCTTTCTAGGCAAGTGTAAGGTTGGGATGGAGAGAGTTGCATATTTATGCTAGAAATATTTTCATGGGGAAAATAAACTTTTACATAAGACCGTTTTAAAAACAAAAAACACCACACACTTGATAAATTGTTGTTGCTCTCATTTGATCATTATTAATTGTTGTTGATATTGTATGTAGATCTCATTGTTTTTCTCTGCCCAGCACTTCATTCATGAAGCTATAATTACATGTTGTGAAGCATCGGTGTCCCTCATATAGATCTGCCAGAGATATTCACTGTTTGTCACAAGCAGTGGTCAGCCAGGAAAACAGAACCAGAGAGCTGGGCTGCCTGCGTGCGTGAGAGGAGTGATGTTGTGGTGCAAATGAAAGTGACACAACACAGACTTTCTGTGAATCTGTAAAATGTCAGTCAGTTGCAGTTTTTTCTCATTGGCCTTGAGTGGCAAGATATGCTGTTACTTTTGTCCAGGATCCTATCCAATGTGTGAATTACAGTCAAAGTGCTTCAAAGCAATCACGGGTGCACTCTTTACTCTAGACACCTTCACAGACCTCAAGGCAGCAGATACTGACAGACAGAGATATGTCTGATAGATAAAAGAAACCTTAGCCAAGAGTTCATCTAAGAGAGGAGAAGATAGGAGGAGAGATGGAATTGAGGCCAAAGAAAGAGGGGGAAGGAAAACTTTCAACATGATACCTTCAGTCAGTAAATAAGAGAGAAAGAGACAGTGTGTCTTTTTAGTGACAGTATGATTTTAGTAATGCTCTGACTGATTTATCAGCCTCATATATATAGCAAGCAACATTTTTGACTGTTTTAATAATAAAATCTGGTATATATTGTTAACTGTGCCACAAAGTGAAACTTGTTTAAATTATGGCACAGCATTTAGTTTTGCTCAGCACTGAAGAAACTGTTTACTTTGGTCCATCCAGAGGCAGCACCTCCGTTTTAAAACTCTTAAAGGGACCATAGCAGCGGGAACTAGGGGTGCTGAGGGTGCTGCAGCATAAATATACATGATTTTTTTGATATTTTGTGATAAATTATATATTAAACTGACCAGAAATATGCCGCTGTATTTTTCTTGTGTGCCTTCCCACGCACGTCCCGCATCCCTACATCTCCCTCTCACTAACTAGCACAATTTCATGTGAAATGTTCACGCAATTCATTTTAGATTCCAACTTGTAAAAAACGTTTACGTATTTTCCTTTTTATGAGCCGTCTTCACCGACTGCCACCGTCAATCACATTGGCACGGCTCATTAATTGTGCTCTAGTCGCTGGTCAAACGCGCTCAAACCACTGTTGCCTAATCAATGTTATCTATTAACCACGCAAATCATAACGCTTTAGGCAAGTAGCCTACCATATTATGTCATAAAATATTTGAATAAGACTGAATTTGTATTTAACCTGATCACGTTTAATAAAAATACATTTTAAGTTTAAATTTAAGCCTCATGCCCATGATTATTCAAACAATGAACAAATTATACAGCGAGCCAAGAACATTTCCATTATCAAAGTATATCACTGAATTAAGTCTAGCATGAACTCTTAAGTAAAAGCTCCAGTTAGGCTATAATAAGTGAAGCTGTCTGTAATGTAGGCTGAATTAATATCTTATTTACATTGCATGTACATTTGCACTTTGTTGTTTCTGATGAGAGAATTCGCCAAAATGCACTTACCAACTGTGGCATATCAACGATGTTAATATTAAATAAAATCCCCTTAAATAATAAGGGTAATAATAATAATAATAATATAAATATTAAAGAAATTATTAAATAAATTATTGATCTAAAATCACAAAAGCACAAATATGTATGGGTTCACATATAACTCTGCCTTCATTCATTTGTATGTTAATCTATAAGAGTTTGGGCTGTTTAATATTAGTATATTAATATATATGTTGCATAGTCGTGTGTTTATGGTGTATGTGCTTTTGTGCTGAGGTGTTTTTCCTGTTCTCACACTGTACTCCCCAAGGAGCATAGTCTGGGGGTTATTTTTTTTCTCCTCACCTTCCTCATGATATGCTGTATTTTTTTTCTTCCCCTGTCTACTTACATTTCACTACTGATTATACCCTGTATGATTGTGTATGTGTCAGACTTTGTCTTCCTCTGCCTTTGTTTCCTCACCCATATATGGTCCTTCCTGTTTCCCAGTCATTATTAGTTCAGTCAGTGTCAGCCTTGTGTCTTGATTATGTCCCAGGTGTCTCCAGTTATGTCTCCCTATATATAGTCAGAATGTGACGAATAATAAAGAACCTTGAACCCTCAAGCTCCGCCCCCAGTACCCCCAGATAAATTATGTTCCTGCGGCGGTGAAAGGAACAGTTACTTAAAAAAGAAAATTCTATCATCATTTATGAGATCCAAAAGGGTCATAAAGGTGTCATAAAACTAATCCACATGGATGTGTGAAATGAATCCTATTTGGATTTGTTTTACAATTCTTTATGACCTTTTTGGATCTTCAAAGTGTTAGTTTTCTGGACTATCTGGAAAACCCTCAGATTTAATCAAAAACATCTTCATTTGTGTTTATAAGATTAACAAAAATCTTAAGGGTCTGGAACAACATGAGTGTGAGTGAATGATGACATATTCTTATTTTTATTTTGGTGAACTACCTGCTTTAAGATATTGTATAATTTCATGGAATATCTTATGCATCCTGCCAACAACCAACACCCAACAAGCTAATGAAATAAAATTGTCATTTGACGCACATCAGAGTATGGAAAACGTATGAGGAGAATATTTTTTTGTTTATTTTTTTTTATAGTTGAAGTCAATGATAACCAAAACTGTTTGGTTACCAACACACACACACACACACACACACACACACACACACACACACATTTTCTTATTTTATTTGGATCCACAAGGCAAGCAACAAAAACTGAATCCAAATACTTAGGGAAGTAAGTTTGCAGAATGACAGGTACACATGGCTAACATACATTCACAAGTCCTTAGATGAACGACATTCAACACTCAAGGATAGACAAAACATCTCCGTTTCCATATTTGCATACTCCCAATAATAGCTGAAACTGAACAAAATGTAGCAAGTTTTTTTGCTTGCTTTTTTTGCAATCCACCCAACTGCAGTCCTTTAATCACATTCTTGTGCACATGACCTAAACTTCCAAACACTAGAGTAATTAACTTGCACTGATAGTCAAGTTGATGGATGGCTTCAACCAATGGTTGATATTTCAGCAATTTGGAAAGATAGCAGGTATCCAAATACAGATCAAAAGAGCAGCCAACCTCAATAACAAATACAGTCTTCAAAGCCGTGTTCACAATCACAATGTCAGGAGTGTTTGGGATGTTTTTAAAATAGTCTCGGTTATATGTGTTCAACAGTAGTGTGCTGGTAAATCTGACTGTCTTTATGTATTGTTCTCAAGTCCTTTACAATCAAATCAACCAGGCGATCGTGTCTGGACACATACAGTCCTTTGTAGTAACAACATCCGTTTAAGATGTGAGCAACTGTTTCATTGTCCTGTTGATTTTCATGTAACAGACAATAGGAGTTGTATTTTGACGGGTACCATATTGACAGATTGTACATAGTTGGAAGACACTGTAGCCGTGCTTTAATCATAAAAATGAGAATATCCTCTGAGATTGAACAGTTCATCAAAACAGAATGGGATACTGAATGATCCGCTGATTGGAGAAGTGCTAATTTCCCCTGTAGTTTCAAGCCCGTCCAATGCTGAGCACTTTGGGTTTTTCTGAGATGAAGAAGTGAGACTCTTACATTATTGGTCGATAATTGACGAGGTGTACCTTCTGTGTGGAGTACCGCTAGAGTAGAGATATGCGGGTCTGTTATTATATTCTCATTAAGGACCACTACCGCTCCGTGGGGTCCTTGCCAGGAGAGCTGCAGTCCTGTACGCTGGCAAAGATCATTTAAATACAGCCAATCAGAGCCAATCATATGACGCACATCAGAGTATGGAAAACGTATGAGGAGTTTTTTTTTTTTTCTTTTTTTTTTTATAGTTGAAGTCAATGATAACCAAAACTGTTTGGTTACCAACACACACACACACACACACACACACACACACACACACACACACACACACACACACACACACACACACACACGTTGGGTTTCCATGTTTTATGGGGACATTCCATAGGTGTAATGTTTATTCTACTGTACAAATTGTATTTTATATCGCCTTATCCCAACCCTACACCTGAACCTACCCCTCTGAAAACTTTCTTTAGATTTTCAAAAAAAAACTTAATTCTGAGTGATTTACGAACTTGTTTCCTCATGGGACCCACACACACAGCTATAACTTTAAAAAACGCTTTAGATGTTGGAGCATCTGAGTCGTTTCTATTAGTCAATATGCAATAGCCTGCATGGTCTGAACGACAGCAGCAGCAAAAGTCATATCTGAGGAAGAGGAGAGAATTTATTATATTTTGATGCAGTATTACAAAGAACTATTTTTTATTTGAAGCAATGCAGTGTTTAATCTACACTCTCTGAGACAGAAGGCCTACCTTTTCAACAAGTGCATGGTGGTACCTTAAAGGTACATATTAGTACGTGAAAGGAACATAAGTGTACCTTTTTGAAAAGGTACTAGCCAGAAACAGCTTTTTTATTTTATTTTTCTAAAAGCGCAATTCAACCAGGGACGTGTCATTTTGAACACATTTTCAGTCGTTTTAATCTACAATCACTCCATTTTTTTAAATACAAAAAAACTGGCTTTATTGTGTTTCTATGTATTTAAGAAAAAAAGACAATTACGATTCTGAAAATAAAAATGCATAGGAGGCAAAAGACAATACAAATAAAAAAAAACTGTGATCTGTCAGTAACCATAGAAACCTCACTAATCCACCCTCAGCTTTAACACACACAAGGGGCATGTGCTGCTATTTTAAGTGAACAAATATGAATTAATATCGCTCATAACCCTTAAGGGCCACACTTGCAGGTTGTACACAATGCAGGCCTAGATTTAGCTAATTACCTTATTAGAGCATCTAAGGGTCATTAATTGGTTAAATCAAACTGCACAGTACTCGAATTGAACAAATGTGTACAAGGCACAAAGAGCTCATTTGAATAACTCCAACCTATTGCAGTGCTACAACTGTGATTTATTAACACGCATGGCTGTGCCTATTGCTCCATTAGTCTGTTTATTATCTGTTTCATAAGAACATCTCTGTTGTATTCCCATTATCTGTGGGTTTTTCAGTTTGATGTAGCTGCCTGAGGTGTCAGTGGCTTTACTGAGTGAGGCATAAAAACTAAAATGAACAGGCAGCTAATCTGTTTAACACATCAAAATGCACTTGCCCCAGCTTTAAAGGTGCAGTGCTGAGTAAGGAGAGAGTTTAATGATGAGTTCTGCTCAGGTGGTCTGACACTGGACACAAAAAAATGAACAGAATTTTAGCTGTGAAATTAACATTTAACAAACAAGGCATATAAACATTCCAGAAAAATATAGTGAATGCATACATTAACTTGCTAATTGTAATGTTGTGGATGCTGTTTGACATACACCCTAACCAGTGTTGGGCAGTAACTAGTTACTAACTTTGTAATAATATTACTTTTTGCAGTAACTAGTAGTGTAACGTATTACTAATAAGATTTCAGTAATAATATTACAGTTACCATCCATAAAACAGCTTAGTTAGTTACTTTGATGCCTCAACCCTGCTGATTTAAAATACAACAATCAAATAATTCCTAGATTTATATCTTTTACATATACATGTAAATAGATGTAAATATTTTCAATATATATATATATATATATACTGTATGTGTGTGTCTTTATATATTTTTTTACTTTTTAGTCATTTAGCAGACGCTTTTATCCAAAGCGACTTACAAATAACAAAAAGTAACTACAACTATAAGTTAAAACTCTATAAATACTATATATACACACATTTAAGAAAATGGAGAAATTAAATAAAATGACAAATGCATACAACAACATTTCAAAACTAAACATTTAAATGAAAACAAAAAAGAAAGCTAAAAACATTTCAAAATATTAAAACAATAAAAGGTATGAGTATAAAAATTATTCTAACATGACACTAAGCCAAACACCCATATATATATATACATATATGTTATTTCATTTCCATGTAGTATGTTGAAATAACGTTACTAAAATAAATATATATTAAAACTGAAACTAAAGAAAATACCTATAAAGATATAATAAATGCATACATAATTTATCTAAAATTAAAATAGATAAATCAAATGGCAGTAGTTTATCAGTAATCCTAAAAAAAAAGAACACTGCCAAACACACATGCTAACAAACAACTTCCTTACACATAGTAAGAATTGGTTATAAAAACTAAAACAGAAGTGAAACAAGCAGTAAGAAAGATGATAAATAAAAAGCGATACTTATATCCTTTGACAGTGTCCCTGCCCGGTGGAGTCGCACGGTAGAGTCGGTGGTCTTTACACTCTTCGGTCTTCTCACGAGGAGGGCTTCACACGACGGCTGCCGCGGTAAACTAAGATTTTTATACCCATCTAACTAAATACTACTCCAATTCAGCTGAACACAATTTCCTGTTAATCACAATAAATGGCCAAGCAATCGCCCGACACTGACAAGGGACGCGATACAGTACGAGGCCAAACGCGATTTCAGCACGTCTATATATATATATATATATAATGAATACACACAGCACATGAAAGTATATTATATAAACAAAAACTTTTATTTTGGATGTGATTAATTGCGATTAATCGTTGCCCAGCACTACAATGAATATATACTATTATAATATATACTGTAAAAATAAATGTATTGTCTTGAAAATAATGGTAATGCTTTACAATTAGTTTGATTATAGTTAAATAACTACAATACGAACAATAAAAATGTCTAAAGCATTTATTCATCTAATTTAATGAGAATTCCAATATTTACTAATGCTAAACTAAAATGCTTTACTAAAATTAAAACTTGTATCTTATTATTTGATGAATCTGTGCTAACAATTGCTAACAGTGAACAGTTGTTTTTTTATTAACTAACATTAACAAAGATTAATTGTCGCAAGCCAGAATAACAGAGTGCCTTAGGCTCAGTGATGTCACTTCCTGTCAAAAGGCATGAAGAGCATGAAGACTGTATGCATGTCAGGAATATTTGTAAACAGATGAAAATAGCTGTTCCCTATCTGTCGGTCACTACGAGTTATGTCGTGACGACATAGGGGATTTACCTGGAAGCCCCGAACATCTCTGACTAAGAGAAAACGCCAATGAAATTGGCTAGTGGATTTTGCATACCTGAGCCACTCCCCGTGCATACGGGTATAAAAGGGCGACAGGTGCATCCACTCATTAGATTTTTGCTTCGGAGCCGAGTGGATGAGAAGAGTGCTGATCTCCACAAAGCCGTTCATCTTTGTTTTGTTCCCGGTTGGCGTAACGGTGCGATCAGCGGAGTCCCTCTCATCAGCGATTTCCCTGGGCACTTCAACTAAAAGAGCAAATTCTAAAAGAGCAAATCACGGACGTTCGCGTCTTTTTCAAGATGCCGTTTCGTCCGTGTCCTTCTGGTTGCGGTCGTTTTCTGTCTGCGGATGACGGACACGATCGTTGTCTTCAGTGTCTGGGCCGCCGACACGCTGAAGCTGCGTTCGTGGATGACTCATGCGTCTGTTGTGGGCGTATGAGCATGATTTCGCTGCGATCTCGCCTTTCCTTTATGAAAGGATTGGCACCCTCTGCCGCCACCCGTGCCGATCTCTCTGGCTCGAGCAGAGGATCGCCGGCTGACGCTCTGGGAGATCTGAGGGTTACTGTAAGAGCCTCTCCGCCGGGCACGCCCCCACGGACCTCTTACTCCTCACGCAGCGAACATCCCGTCCGGTTCCCCGGTGATTTCGCTGGTCTGTCCCACGGGGCGCCCAGCATTTCATTCGGTGCGCCATCTGTAGATAGGATGTCGATCGCAGCATCGGGGGATGGGTTCACGTCCTCTGAGGATGAAGGTGCGGTGGGGCTGCCCCCCTCGGGTGTTGTCGCCACCGCCGCACCGGACCCAGAGCTGACGGCCATGCTTGCCCGGGCAGCCGTGAGCATCGGGCTGGAGGTCAACAGACCGCCCAGTCCCGAGCCCTCGCGGCTGGACGATTGGTTTCTCGGAGCGGGGCGCGGCTCACCCAGCAGTTCTCGGCGGTACAGCAGCAGACCGAGGCGATCCAGCACATCCTGCCCCGGCGTGATGCACCATCCACCGCTGCCCCCGGGGCCAGGCGTCAGTCTGCCCGTCGCCGTGGGCGCCCTCCTGCGTCCTCCAGAGCCGCTCCGCCCCAGGCCGAATCGACACATAGGCCGGCGCGTCGAGCCTCTCGCAGGAGAGCGGCGCCCCCCGCGTCCCAGCCAGGCCCCAAGTCGTCCAGGAAGTCGACGAAGCGGCCCTGACGCGGGCAACCCGGAGATGTTGGAGTTTGCTCTTTCTCAGGAGACGGCGAGAACAGCGCCGCTCCTTCCCCCGGTGGAGGGCCGGGAGGAGAATCTTCTGTTTCGTTTTGTTTCTGTTCCGCCGCTGGTCCAAGGGCCAGCGGTACCCACCTTCTCAAAGAAAGAGCAATTTCCTTTTCCTCCGGGTTCTCAGGTCCATGAGAAGTGTGCGACGCCCGGCCTCCTCACTCTCGCCCACGACCCATTTTGCCAGTAGCCAAGAGAGTACGGTTCGGGGACGACATTCCTCCCCACGCACCTCTGGCCAGTCCCGTTCGGGACCCAGGGAGTTCGGTGAGGATGCCTCAGAACGCACCGCCTTCTGTGCCATCCACCCCTACTCCCTTTCGCTGCACCACCACAGGTACGTCGATTGTGCCGTTGGAGCCGCTTGCACAGCGTCTGGAGGCGTGGCTCACGCTGCCCAGCCTGTCTCGCTGGCTCACGCGCACTATTCGACTCGGCTACGCGATTCAGTTCGCCAGGCGACCTCCCAAGTTCAACGGCGTTCTCGAGACGTCGGTGGCAGTCCGGAACGCCCCTGTCTTGCGCGAGGAGATTGCTGTCCTCCTGGCAAAGGATGCAATCGAGCCGGTCCCTCCAGCCGAGATGAGGCAGGGGTTTTACAGCCCTTACTTCATCGTACCCAAGAAAGGTGGTGGCCTTCGGCCAATCCTGGATCTGCGAGTCTTGAACCGGGCTTTACACAAGCTCCCGTTCAAGATGCTGACGCACAGGCGCATGATCAAATGCATTCAGCCCCAGGATTGGTTTGCAGCGATCGACCTGAAGGACGCTTACTTTCACGTTTCGATCCTTCCGCGACACAGACCGTTTCTACGGTTTGCGTTCGAAGGTCGGGCATGGCAGTACAGGGTCCTCCCCTTCGGGCTCTCCCTGTCTCCCCATGTGTTCACGAAGGTTGTAGAGGGCGCCCTTACCCCGTTACGGGAAGTGGGCGTCAGGATCCTCAACTACCTCGACGATTGGCTTATTCTGGCCCAATCCAGAGAGCAGTTGGGCGATCACAGGGACTTGGTGCTCCGGCACCTCAGCCAGTTGGGGCTTCGGGTCAACTGGGAAAAGAGCAAGCTCTCCCCTGTGCAGAGAATCTCTTTTCTCGGTGTGGAGTTAGACTCGGTGAGTATGACGGCACGCCTCACGGAGGAACGTGCCCAAGCAGTGCTGAACTGCCTGAGTTCCTTCAGAGGCAGAAATGTGGTACCACTGAAACAGTTTCAGAGGCTCCTGGGGCATATGGCATCCGCAGCTGCAGTCACGCCGCTCGGATTGCTTCATATGAGACCACTTCAGCACTGGCTACACTCCCGGGTCCCGAGGTGGGCATGGCGCCGCGGTACACTGCGAGTAGGTATCTCCCAGCAGTGTCGCCGCTCCCTCAGCCCCTGGACAGACCTTGCCTTTCTACGGGCCGGGGTGCCCCTAGAACAAGTGTCCCGGCATACTGTTGTCACAACAGATGCCTCCAGCACGGGCTGGGGCGCTACATGCAACGGGCAGGCAGCCTCGGGGCTCTGGACAGGGCCCCGACTGCTTTGGCACATCAACTGCCTGGAGCTGTGGGCAGTGCATTTAGCCTTGCGGCAGTTCCGGCCACTGCTGTTGGGCAAGCACGTGCTAGTCCGCACGGACAACACTGCGGCGGTCTCGTATATCAACCGGCTGGGGGGTATACGATCACACCGCATGTCACAGCTCGCCCGCCATCTCCTCCTCTGGAGTCACACGCAGTTCAAGTCACTGCGTGCTGTTCACATCCCGGGGCAGCTCAATCGTGCGGCCGACGCGCTCTCACGACAGCTCACGTTCCCCGGAGAATGGCGACTCCATCCCGAGACGATCCGGCTGATCTGGAGTCGATTCGGGGAAGCTCAGGTAGACCTGTTTGCCTCCCCCGAGTCCTCCCACTGCCAGCTGTACTTCTCCCTGACCGAGGGCCCCCTCGGCACAGACGCACTGGCATACAGCTGGCCTCGGGCCTTACGCAAGTATGCGTTTCCCCCAGTGAGCCTACTTGCACAGACACTGTGCAAGCTCAGGGAGGACGAGGAGAAGGTCCTGCTGGTTGCGCCCCTTTAGCCCACCCGGACCTGGTTTCCCGAACTCATTTCCCTCGCGACAGTACCTCCCTGGCGCATTCCTCTGAGGAAGGACCTCCTTTCTCAGGGGCTCGGCACCATATGGCACCCGCGTCCAGATCTATGGAACCTCCATGTGTGGCTCCTGGACGGGACGCGGCAGACTTGAGTGGTCTACCACCGGCGGTGGTAGAGACCATCATTCAGGCTAGGGCTCCTTCAACAAGGCAAACCTACGCACTGAAATGGAGTCTGTTCGCGACCTGGTGTTCTTCTCGGCGAGAAGACCCCCGAAGATGCATGATTGGAGTAGTGCTTTCTTTCCTGCAAGAAAGGTTGGAGCGTAGGCTGTCACCCTCCACCTTGAAAGTGTATGTAGCCGCTATTGCGGCTCACCACGATGCAGTGGACGGCCGGTCCCTGGGAAAGCATGATCTCATCGTGAGGTTCCTGAAGGGGGCCAGGAGGATGAATCCCTCCAGGCCTCCCCTTGTGCCCTCTTGGGACCTCTCTATCGTCCTGGCTGGACTTCAGAGGGGCCCCTTTGAGCCGCTGGACTCAGTCGAGCTGAAGTTCCTGTCTCTTAAGACAGCGCTCCTGACCGCGCTCACTTCCATCAAACGGGTCGGGGACCTCCAGGCGTTTTCGGTAAGCGAAGAGTGCCTTGTGTTCGGGCCGGTCTACTCTCACGTTGTCTTGAGACCCTGGCCTGGATACGTGCCCAAGGTTCCCACCACGCCCTTCTGCGATCAGGTGGTGAACCTGCAAGCACTGCCTTCGGAGGAGGCAGATCCAGCCTTAGCGTTGCTGTGTCCCGTAAGAGCATTGCGCATATACGTGACCCGCACCCGGAGCGTCAGAAGCTCCGAGCAGCTCTTTGTCTGCCACGGAGGGCAGCAGAAAGGGAAGGCTGTCTCCAAACAGAGGTTGGCCCACTGGATAGTGGAGGCCGTCGCCTTGGCGTACCAGTCGCAAGGCGAGCCATGCCCCCTGGGGGTGAGGGCTCACTCCACCAGGAGTGTTGCCTCCTCCCATGCGTTGGCGCACGGTTCCTCTTTGGCAGACATCTGCAGAGCTGCGGGCTGGGCGACACCGAACACCTTCGCAAGATTCTACAATCTTCGCGTTGAGCCAGTTTCTTCCCGTGTATTGGGTAAGTAATGGGCGAGAAGAACTGGCCGGTGTCACGCTTGCTGCGCCATTCCCCCTCACCCGGGGATACGAGCGCCTTTTTCTCCCCCAGTTCAGTTCCCCGGACGGTGAACCCTGGTGGAATCCTCCAAGCACCCCCGGCAGTCAGACTGGGCGGAGCAGTCTGACGCCAGGCCCAGTACTGGTGTTAGCTCGCCCGGGTCTCCGGTCAGCCCCTGTACTGGGCTAGGTGTCCGTATGGCCTGATTCCCCTTCGGGTAATCCCATATGTGTATTCTTCCACGGTAAGGTTTCCCTCATGGTAAACCCGTGTCTTCCCTGTGACAGCTTCTGTCAGGTTCTGCTGGCAGCCCTCCTCCCTACTCCTAGGTAGGATCTGCCCCAGAGTCCAGTCGTATGTAGTACTGCCCCAAGCCTGGGCCAGTCCATATCAGTGTCTCCACATGTTACCTCCCTTCGGGCAGGATGTGGCCTCCGTAGCGCCCTTCTATGGAAGGCTCGCTTCCCTGCCGTTACGACAAGCTGTAACAACAAATAGGAAAGACCTGAAGCTGTCTTTCACTGAAGGTCGAAATCCCTTCCGATTCCGTGGGGAAAGGAACAGCGGCTTGGCTATCTCCAGCAGCGATGTACTCAGTGGTCCCGGTGGGCACCAAGGTTAGCGAATTTGCACTGGAGCGGTAGGAAGGTTGCAACCTCTTGCATGGCATTTGTCTGTCACGCACTCGCTTGTCAACATCTGCATGCCACAAGGTTGTGACGGGGTTCAGCTTGTGGCGCTTTCCATAGGACCCCTATGTCGTCACGACATAACTCGTAGTGACCGACAGATAGGGAACGTCTAGGTTACGTACGTAACCCCCGTTCCCTGATGGAGGGAACGGAGACGTTATGTCCCCATGCCACAATCTTGAACCATCGCTGGTTGCCAGGGACTCGTCTCGGCTCCTCAGCGTAAAACCTAATGAGTGGATGCACCTGTCGCCCTTTTATACCCGTATGCACGGGGAGTGGCTCAGGTATGCAAAATCCACTAGCCAATTTCATTGGCGTTTTCTCTTAGTCAGAGATGTTCGGGGCTTCCAGGTAAATCCCCTATGTCGTCACGACATAACGTCTCCGTTCCCTCCATCAGGGAACGGGGGTTACGTACGTAACCTAGACGTTCTGTTACTAAGAAAAGGTCTAGGGAGCATAGTGTGCTAATGTTGAGTTAAACTGCTGAGATGCCGTAGACCATTTAGCACTGAGGTTAAAAACAATTCTGTCAACCTGGTTTGCACTGATGGAAATCATACCCATACTCAGGTAGTTGACTAAGTAATTACATTTTCTATTAATCTTCAGCCCTAATTATATTTGTATTTCTTATTATGAAGCACTATTATGTCTGGAACGTGAAGACAGAGCTATGATGATACTTGTGCTGCTGCTTCAGTGTCCAGACTAAATAAAACACAGTGAACATATTCAGTCACGGTGTAGCTAATTCATGTAGGACTGCAGGAACCTGCACAAGGCCCTTGACAAGCAGGCACTTGAGTGGAATTTGATTTGCCACATGATTTGTTTGCTTATTCGAGTGTGCATGTGCACTGTTGCTGAAGTGAGCATACCTGCTGGAAAGCTTTGATGGAGAAATTATATGGGAATGTCATTTTCCTGGACATTCGTATACAAACATTCATAGAGAGTCACAGTGCAGACCTTCTTC